>APFE030950878.1:517361-579301 GCA_000404065.3 Pinus taeda | reverse complement strand
GGAGAAACTAGTGTGCAAGTTGAAGAAGAGCTTGTATGGCTTAAAACAAGCTCCAAGGCAGTGGTATCTAAAATTTGACAGGTTTATGTCTGAACAAGGTTATACTAGGTGTCACTCTGAACATTGTGTTTATCTCAAAAGGAAAAATGATGGCAGCTATATTATATTGTTATTATATGTAGATGACATGCTTGTTGCAGGTTCTAAAATGGAAGAAATAAATGTGATCAAAAGGAAATTGTTAAACTCATTTGCAATGAAGTATTTTGGTGTTGCAAAACAAATCCTTGGTATGAGAATAACTAGAGACAGGAAGAATCGCAAATTAACATTGTCTAAAAGTGAGTACATAGAAAAGGTGTTGAAAAGGTTTAATATGCAGAATGCAAAACCAATTATTATACCTTTGGCTAGCCATTTCAAATTAAGTAAGGAGGCATGTCCCAAGACTCAGGAAGAAATGGCTCATATGTCTAAAGTTCCATATGCATTAGCAGTTGAAAGCTTAACGTATGAAATGGTCTGCACAAGGCCTGATATTGCACATGTAGTGGGAGTTGTAAGCAAGTACATGAACAATCCAGGAAAATAAAATTGGATGAAGGTGAAGTGGATTCTCAGGTATTTGAGAGGTACCACAAATCAAGCATTATGCTTTGGTGGTTCAAACATTTCTCTACAGGGATATGTTGATGCAGATATGGCAGGTGACAGAGATAACAAGAGGAACACTACAGGATATGTATTTACTGTAGGTGGAACAGCTATCAGTTGGGTTTCAAAAATCCAAAGTGTTGTTGCACTTTCAACAACAGAAGCAAAGTATGTTGCTGCTACAGAGGCTAGTAAAGAAATTATTTGGTTACAAAGGTTTATGGGTGAATTACGTAAGAAGCATGGTATGGGCACGTTATACAGTGATAGCCAAAGTGCCATTCATCTTGCAAAGAACTCAGCATTTCATTCTAGTAATAAACACATATAGCTCAAGTACCATTTCATATGATCAGTGTTGGAAGATGGAGAGTTGAAGCTGGAAAAGATACACACTAGCCAGAATCCTGCAGATATGCTAACAAACGTTGTAACCAGGGAGAAACTGAGAATATGCTCAGTTTCAATTGGTCTTCAAGGATGATGATGAAGATGAGAAATAGCCAGGTCTAAAGAGGAGTCATTGTCCGGCAAATGAAGCAACGGTGGAGTTGCTACAATCATTCTCCAAGTGGGAGATTGTTGGGCGTGGAACATGATTATTTAGAGGTCTTTGTTTCAGCCGAATCTATACCCCAGGAAGATTGTACACCCCTCCACGTGGGGGGGACTTCCCCCCCGCGGGGGTTTGGGGGGCTCAATCCCCCCCGGCTGGGGGGTCCAGGGGCCAGTGGTCCCCCAGCGGGGGTTTCAGGGGTAGTGCCCCCGAAGCTAAAAATAGATGTAAAATTGCCTTATAAAAGTATAGTAATTTCTAGTCAATCTGGGAGTTCATTAGACAGATGATCTTATGGTAGAACTTATGTTTAGTTTAGGGTTTTTTTCCCTAGAAGGCAACCCCTCTCTTTGTATGAGGGTATTGTATTGAGGTTGTGCAATAGATGTGTATTCTCAGAGCGAGAAACACAGAGGCGAGACTGTGAGAAAAAACAGAGGAGATTACAACGAATCTGCTATAGGTTGTGTCTCTTCATTTTGCTGGATAATAGAAAGGAAGGATTGGCTGTTCGAGGTGGACGTAGCCTAAACTGGGTGAACCACGTATATCTGTGTCTATCTGGTTTTATGTGCTTGTGTTTTTCTGCATATTATATGTCTTTCATTTCTCTGTCATATATATAATTTTTCTAACAGTCTAATCTAGGTAGAATAAAACTGGGTCATTGATTTGGTGATCCGGATCTTGGGGGAGGCCTCCAAGATCTGAAAAATTTAAATGTGAGAATAAAAAGAGGATAATTCCCAATAAACAAAACCACAAAGAAATTTTTTATTAAAACGGAGAATAATTGTAAATGCTACATTGTGGTGGACAAACTGTCATTTTACAAAATGTGACTTGTTACTTACAGTATTTTTCAATTACAATACCACTGGTCAATTCCATGGGTGAATGAATACCATGGGTGGATGTTAGAATACCATGGGTGAATGAATACCATGGGTGGATGTCACAATACCATGGGTCAATTCCATGGGTGAATGAATACAATGTGTGGATGTCACAATACCATGGGCAAATACCATGGGTGAATGAATGCCATGGGTGGATGTCACTTACAATACCATGGGTGGCTAAATACCATGGGTTAATGCCATTTTCCATTCAGATCATTCCTCCCTCCTTAAGAAGCAATGGTCCCCATTGCGTGAAGTTCCCTCCTGCAAAGCCTTTGTTGAATATGAGGAGCCACTGAAGAGAAGGGTTTTATGTGGCTAACCCATAACCATGATGAATGAAGATCTGAGGATAGAGATACCTTGTAATGCTTTTGATCAACTGTGATACTAACAGTGTGTGACCTAGCAAATGGATTTCGATGAAGTGTGGGTTTGTGGATGACCCATAACCATGATGAACGAAGATCCGAGGATAGAGATACCCTGTAATGCTTGTGACCAACTATCATATTGACAATGTGCGGCCTAGAAAATGGACTTCGATGAAGTGTGGGTTTTTGGATGACCCATAACCATGACAAATGAAGATCCAACTTGCAACAACCATTTGAGGTCGAGACAGATGACTCTGACTATGCTATTCGGGCAGTCCTTACTCAACACGGGCATCTAGTGGCATATCACAGTGAGACACTTTCAAACACAGTCTGGAAGTATCCCACTTATGACAAAGAGAAGTATTCCATTGTGCAGGCATGTCTACAATGGAAGCATTACATTTTGGGGAAGGAAATGGTCATCCACACAGAACACCAACCCCTACAATTCATATAGACCCAAGGGAAATTGCAGAATGAACGCCATCAGAAGCGGTCCACATACTTGCAACAATTCCATTTGAATATCAAGTATAAGAAGGTAAGCACCAATAATGTTGTAGATTGCCTCAGTTGACCACTGATCATTGCGTTAACCACCGTGCTCAACTCTTGTGGGCACGAGACTTCTGACTGGCCACTTCTCTACAAAAGCGACCCAAAATTCGGCCACACATACTAGACACTCTTGGAGGGTCAGCATGTTCCATATTTTCACCTTCATGATACCTTTTTATGCCACCTGGGTCACCTTTGTGTTCCTTCAAGTGAGTGTGCCAATACGATTTGGGAATCACACTACAGTCAAGCTACTAGGCATTTCGGGGTCGAGAAAATGGTGGTAGTATTGCAAAAGTATTTCTATTGGCCGAATCTTCGATAGGATGTCAGAAAGTACATCAGATCATGCACTACCTACACTATTGCCAAACCGACCATCAAGAAACAAGGCCTGTATACCCCGCTGCCTACCCCTAGTCGACCTTGGGAATCCATCTCTATGGATTACATGTCAGGCCTTCCTTCCACTAAGCATGGAAACGACTGTGTTTTTGTGGTTGTCAACAGGTTCTCGAAGATGGCCATTATGGCGACCTGCAAGAAGAATATCACAGTCGAAGCCACTACTAAACTATTCTTTGAACACATGTGGGTACACTTTGAGATCCCACAGTCTATCATCTCAGATCGGGACAACAAGTTCCTCAATACATTTTGGTCTAGTCTCTGGTCGATGCTGGACACCAAATCACTAAGTCAACAGCCTTCCATCCTCAAATTGATGGCTAGACAGAGGTTGTCAACAGGATGATCGTACACATCTATGCATGTAAAACTCAAAGAATCCATGCACATGGGATGAGAGCCTCCCCTATGTTTAGCACATCTACAACCGGACTCTCCACAGCTCAACTGGCCACAACCCTTTTCAAGTGGGCTTGGGATTCCAGCCACTATGTCCCATTGATGTGGCCATTCCATTTGTAGCTACTCATGCAGATTTGGCTTATGTCCAATCCGAAATAGATAAGGCAAATAACTTCATTGAGCACATCCAACATATTTTCCAGCAGGTCCATGACATTCTGGAGAAATCAAATCCCAAGTACAAGCAATGAAATTATCAACATCGGGTGCCACACAAGTTTCAGGTGGGTGACCAAGTTTGGTTGCATTTGAAAAAGGAGTGCCTTACCAGAGCATATCGAAAACTTAGACCCCTACGATATGGTCCTTACACCATTACCAAAGTTGTGTGAGACAATGCATTTGAGCTCATCATTCCCCCATTCCTTGGCCTGCACCCAGTGTTCAATGTGGACCGCCTTCATCCATACTTTCCACCATTACTAGACACATCCGACATTGCAAAATAGCTCACACCCACAAAGATAAATCCAGATTGCATGGAATAAGCTGCAACTGATTTGATCATGGACACACATATCAATCACACTCGCAAATAGAATATCCAACTATATCAATTTGTCAAAGCAAGCCAACTCCTTCACTAGGGCAAGTGGCTCACCAAGGACCAAGTTCAGTTGAAGTTTCCTCATCTCATGGAGGAATTCAATGCAATGGGATCATTGCTTCCTAAGGGGGGAGGAATGATCCAGGTGGATTGTTGGCTTTATGACACAGGGGTTGTCCTGGATGGCAACTAACTCAAATGACAGATCACAGTTCAGCAAGTTAACAGCACAGAGTTCATATCATACTTCACAGGATGAAGAAAGAGAGGTATATGCAAGTTCACCATTGGCCAAGTCGCGTATACACACGGGTTCTATGTATACAAGTTGCGTATACGTACACATACACTTTCATAGAATGCAAGGTGCGTATATCTTGGAAAACTAAGTTTTGGTCCAAGGTGTTTGGTCCATGGTATTTTGATCCATGGTATTGGTCCACGGTATCTGGTTCGAGATATTGACCCCAGGTATTGGGTCCAAGGTATTAGTCCTAAGTCGTTTTGTTGCATGGTATTGAGTAAGGTCTAACACTATAAAGGAAGGGAAGATCATTAGGCCAAGGCACTCAAGTGTTGAATATCTAATGAAGAGTAAGATCTAGTATACAGGTTTTTGGGTTATGGTGCATAACTGGATCTGAATTGAGGAAGAACCTTAGCGCTTGATGAAGGATAAGATCTAATGATGGGTCAAGATCTTAAGGCTTGAAGTGAATCACCTTTATATGGTTTGATCATTTATTTGAATAACTAGCGCGTATCATAGTCTGTAAATGTGATGATATGGGTATAGTTGAAGTCTAGAATTGTTGTAATGTTTAAATCATCATTTACAAATCTGTACGCAGGTTCACTTTAGAAAAGGCGTGTATACACGTTGGTTCTGCATATCAAAACATAAATTTTATTTGCAGATCTGTAAGCAGGTTTGCCTTGAAGAAAGCGTGTATGCACATAGTTTCGACACATGGAAGTAGTGTATACCTTATAAAATATGTTTTAGCTACTTCTGTTTGTTGCTGCAGTATTCTGGGTTCTAGCTTGGGTTCTAGTTACTGTATTCTGGTTACAGCATTCTGAAATATCAGATTGAAGGGTTGTCAAAGTGATTGATTGATTCAGTTGTGGTTGGTGAAACGTTGATTGGTTTATGCAGATATATTTGATGATTGAATGATGTTATTGATGGATCCAGTCTGAAAATTTATGAAATGTGGTCTCAGGAAGAAAAGAGAAGGTTGTAGCCTTCTGTAGGCCGGCACCTACGTACTAGTAAATATATCATCTAGTACAAGAGCTAGGGGGTTGTAGCTCCTTTCCAGTAGAAGCTGGAGAACAAGAGAAGGTTGTAGCCTTCTGCAGGTAGAAGCCTGCGTAATGGTATAAGACTGAACCAGTACAAAAACTGTAAACAGAATTTTCTTATAATTAAAAAGAAGACAGAGACAATTACAGTAGGTAGTTTTCACCCACATTGGGTTTCCACCTTATACCTTGTGTTCATGTGTGTGATTGTCTGTTCTGTTTTTTTTACTACACCTAGTTATTGTTAAATGGTTCTAATGCACTGATTAAAGATCAACATATGATGAATTAACTGAATCATAAGTTTGTTGCGTATACACGTGAGTTCCATTAACTGAAGTAGCGTATATAAATCTGATTATGGAAAATTATTGACTTGATAATACTGATTCACCCCCCCTCTCAGTATTATTTCCAAATTGGTGGCCACCCGCCAAGTCCACTTGGACCCCCACCATTGTTTCTTTCAGCTTTTCAGTTTCTTTAATTGTAGCATAGTTTACTATTTTTAGCAGTTTTTCGGGTCTTGAACTTCTGGAGCCGTTTTGAGGCCCTAAACGACATTTTTGGGGAAAAATGGGAGTAACATGGGTTCATGTACCAATGTTTCTCTTCCCAAAGTTTTAGTTCTCGGATAGATCTTTCTAACGAGATATTGTGCGCATCAAACGAAGATCGTATGCCAAAGTTACAAGCTCGGGAAGTTGATCTACCAATTTACCCAAACGAGGCCCACAGTTTGGCGTTTCATCTTCTAGGGTTAGGTTTCTGGATGTTTAGGGTTTTCCATTGTTTCTCAAAAATAAATAGGCCTTCGAGCCTCATTGTAACACAATTTAGAGGCATGTAGCCACCGCATCTCTTCTCAGAGATAAGCTACCATCACCCTAGCTGGTTTATTTCCATTTATGTTTTACATTAATGAAATGAAGTATCATTTCCACTGCATCTCTGTGTTTATGGTTATCTCTGTAATTTGTTTCGTTCCCAAATGGAAAATGGCATCATTTGGGTTGTCTGATCCAGGCTGATTAAATCTCGGTCATTGATCTATGCCATTGAAATATCTCAATCGCAACAGGGGAGGGTCATTTGCACTAATTTTTCATGTTTTACAAAGAGGACAGACCTAAAATTTCAAAATCCACAATATATATAAAATATTGCGTGCAGAGGAATCTTGCACATCGCCATCAGGGAGTGAGAAAGGGTTTGGCGGAGGAGGCACTTGTGATTGTGTGATCCCAAATTATGATATCACAATCGGCGGGGGAGGATTTTATCGCAATCGGTGAGTAGAGGAATATTTTTTGCAATATCGGCAGGCCGAAGAATCTGCGATATGAAAAATTAGAATCCCAATCGGGAAGGGGAGACGAGTGTGACCATTGTATTGTTTCATGAGGTTGCACCAATAGCAATACACTTTGCGGGTCTCCGCCCTTTAAAAGGGACTTCAACATGTTTAAATGGAACATAGCTAGAGTTAAAGAATGAATTTTTTCCAAGGTGTTAGCACTCTGTAATTTTCCGAGGTTGTAGAAGAAAACCACAAAGGTAACCACAAACCACTTTGGAAGTTGGGATCCATCCCTACCAGCTTCATAGAGGGCTATCTCTATGAGATTTAACTTTGTTGTATTTATATATTAGGTTAGTTATGAGGGTTGTGGGTTTTATTTTAAAATTGATTGGTTCATTAAATGCCTGAAATTTCCATTGGCCTATGGAGTCTACAACTTAACGCGGATCTATTTCAAATTTTCAAAGGAGTTTCACAGGGAAAGGTAGCTAAACTAATTGTATCCTTTATGTTTAAATGAAGTTTGATAGAATAAAATATATAATTTAAATTGAAGTTAAAGAGAAATTAATAATTATTTAACACGATATCAAAAAAAAACATTTAAATTGTCCACAACCAGAATCAGAGTATATTTTTCAACAAATTATGTTCATCAAATTTTTGCAAAATAATTTAGGTTAAGAAAACATAAACATGGAAACAAACAAATAAACACATAGACAGTGAGAGAAGCACTTCACCAAATAGTCCAATACATGAATCATGTGAAGAATTTCTTTTTTATTATTGATCAGCCCGTCAAATGAAAATAGTACAATAGCTTTCTAGAATGCAAAAATCAATGCAGAAATCAACCCTTGATACTTCAAAAAGATAAGTATTTATAGGATATTTACAAAAAAACCTGTCAAAAATGACTAGGATGTATTTATGAATTCCTAAACTAAATCTATCTAACTTATTACAAAATTTTAGGAAAATTTGAATTGTCTGATATGCTAGCACTTAATTTGTGGAACTGCTGACTGTCTGGCCCTTCGAATCCTGTTGTTCTTGTTGATGCTGAGTTGTACAACGAAATCCTCTACTTACTCCAGTAATTAACATAATTTATCCCAACGCTGCTCACTAGGGAGAGTTATCTTCAGTAACTTTCTATAAACCTCATCAACTTCAGTATATTTTGAAAATATTGGTTTGGAAATGAAGACGTGATTAATTTCATACTGAATGTCCAGGTCATATGTCAACGCTTCCAAAAATGATTTTCCTGTCTTGATGATTCTTCCTCCTACAAGTTTAGAAGCGTCTTTATCCCCTGTTAGCAATTTTTTACTGTAATCAAACCTTGTGCTGACCTTGTCATTTTTTACTAATAAACTGGGAAGTCCTTTTTTGTGGAGAGCTTTCATCTTGTTGAAGAACCTCTGTACACTAATGTACAGAATTTGACAATTTTCTTCCAACTTCCTGATCAAATTTCTCTTGGTCAACACTTTTTTTTTTACCTCTAGTATGGTTTCAGTTCTTTCATCAATCTCCAATTCTTCGAGTTCCTGCTTGTTGTTGAAATTGAGGAACTTGATGAGCTTTATAGCTTCACTGGGTTTATCACCCAACTACACTTTAGTTTGTTCAATAACCTCACTAGATCTCTTAATCAATTCCTTCTGTTTAAAAATTATTTGTATAGATGGCCAAATTTCTACCTTGGCTTCCTTTATTCTTTTCCAAATGTTATCCTTAACCTGTGCTAGGATATTTCCCATGGTAGTCTCTTTTTTCATCTGTTGTAATCTCTAGGAAAGACTATGGGATTTCTACATCTCTGTCATGAGAGAATTCTCATATCTATTGCTCTGCTCCTGTAGGAATTTTACATCTTCTCTCAGTTTTTTAATTTGTTCTCCCTATATCGACATGTTTTCTATTGATTGAGCAATTTAATTGAATCATCTGCAATTGATGTGGGAAGTATTGTAGAAGAGGATGCTCCTACAGATGTAGTTGTTGTAGGAATGCCTATTTGAAGTAGTGATGTAATGGGCACTGCATCAAGAGGAAGCACTGCTACTTGAGAACTCTGCTCCTTATCTTTGATCAAGTTGTCCATCCCTGCCTCCATTTCTTTAATCCGTGCACTATGTTCTACAAGTAGCTTCAACATTTCTTCTTTTTTTTTATCTTTGTTTTTCCTAATTCCTTTCCCTGGGGATCTTCAGTGGGAGGAATTTTTAATTTCTTTCTTAGAGATGCTATATCATCCTTCTTTTTCTTAATTATCTCCTCCATGGATTTTGAATTACCAAGATCAAAACCTGCTTTACTCACCATTTCCTCCAAATATTTAATTGTATTAGCTTTGGCCAAGGAGGAAATATTTTCCACTTTGAGTTCATATTGAACATTGTTCAAAGACAGCTACAATTTGGAAGCAGTAAGGGTAGTCTATGTGAATGTTGAGTAGACCATCTCTCCTGTTTTCTTGTGCATGTCCATTTGATCCAAAGGATGGACATCCTTTACCTCAAACTCAAAGATAGCTTGCTTGAACTCATCTGTTGATTTTGGTTAAGGAATCCATGCTTGTAAGAATGCCATATGCATTCTCCTTTTCTCTGTGTCATAGGATGAAATAAGTCTGTGCTAGATTGAGAAAGACTACTTCCTAAATTTAGCATAGATGTTGTCATGGAGGGCTTCTTTCCTTATTTTAATTTCTTTGTATCTTTGGAAAATATCTAGCTGCCTCTATTCTATAAATGTCTCTGGCGTATGAGGTGTTGTAGATGGAGTCTCTTTAGTAGTCGAAGATTATGGAGAACCAGTGGTGTTGCTACCAAACTTTAAAGTCTGAAGACCAGAGAGCACAATAGTACACTCTGTTTCCTCCAATGGTAGGAAATCTACCTTGGAGATTGTCTTTGTCTGTAATGATTTTCCTAGGTCATCCAAATCTTGAAAGGATATTATTCTCAAGGATTTTAATGGTTGCTGCATCAAAGGCTTGTCTAGTAGGTATGGCTTCTATCCATTTGGTAAAATAATCAATGGCTTTAAGATTCCACTTATGTTGGGTAGAAGAGGAAGGGTGAATTTCTCCTATAAAATCCAGACCCCATTGCTAAAAAGGAGTTTCAGCAGATATGGGCTTTAAGGGTAAAGGTAGTAGTTTTATTTTTACTTCAAATATTTGGCATTTGTGGCATGAGGTGACTTTATTTTGGACATCAGAAAATAAGGTTGGCCAATAAAAACCTGCTCTTAGGATCTTGTTGGTAGTAGTCTTCTAGTACATGTTCCCACCACAGTCTCCTTCATGAAATTCTTGCATCACTTTATCTCCCTCATCTTTCAACAACAAATTTAGTAAAATTCCACCAATATCTTTCCAATACAGAGTATTATCTAGAATACAAAATTTCATAGCTTTGAGTTTAAGAAATATAGCTTTTGTTTTGGTGAGACCATGAGGATCTTGTAAATGATGTAGAACAAAAATAAGGTCTTCATACCAGGGAGAGGTAGCAAAATCCTCTACTACTTTTGGAGCTGCCATCTCTTTTGATTCCTTGAGTATAGCTAGAAGATTTATATCTAGAGCATGTAAATTAGATTCAACCATTAATTTAACTAACCCCTGGCCTTTAATGAGTTTGGTAGGTCTAATTTCAATGTCATATTCTAAGATAATGGAAATCCATTTACACCTTTTCCTATCAGGATCATTTTCGGTTAGTATGTCTTTTACCACTGCATTTGGAACAAAGACAATTATATGCAAATGGAGGATATATAATCTAGAATCTTTTATTTCTTTTACCAAGGAAAAATCATGTTTTTCCATGATATCATATTTTAATGCAACATCTCTTAAGGATTTACTAAAGAAATAAATAGGCTATTCACGTCCTTCATTATTTTCCTGTAAGAGAACTGCAGCAATGGTATGCTCAAAAGAAAATGAGAAAATGAGAAAATAGTTTGTAAAATATGGGTTAATCAACACAGGAGCCCGAGTTAAGGCTTGTTTTACCTTATTAAATGATTGTTTAGCTTCATTTTTCCACTTTACCACAGTATCTTTTCTCAACATGTTTGTTATATTCTTTAAAAGCTCTGCTAGATTAGGAATGAATATCCTCAAAAAATTGATCTGGCCAATGAAAGATTGAACTTCCTTTACATTTCTAAGGGGATTTAATTTTAATATAGCTTCAATTCTACTAGGATCTATTTTGATTCCTTCCTTTGAAATGATATGTCCGAGCAGTTTTCCTTCTTGTAAACCAAACAATGTTTTCTTTGGGTTGAGGGAAATGCCAAATCTCCTACATTTTTCAAAGATTCTCCTTAGGTGAAGTAAATGTTCCTCATCTGTTTTCAAAAAAACAATGGTATCATCAAGATATATGACTATAAAATGACCCATTTCATCTGCAAAGGTGAAGTCATGGCTCTTTGGAAAGTGGCACCAATATTCATTAGACCAAAAGGCATTTTCACATACATGAAAGTGCCCCAAGGTGTAGTAAATGTTGTCTTTTCTTGGTCTTCAGGATGTACTAGGACTTGGTGGTAACCTGAGAAGCCATATAAAAGAGAAATTCTACTAGATCCAACCACTTTTTGTAAAATCTAGTCCATCTTAGGCAAACGGTAATTATCTTTTAAAGAGGATTTATTTAGATTTCGGAAATCAATACAAAGTCTGATTTATCTAGTATTTTTCCTAGTTGGAACTAAATTAGACACCCATTTAGAATATCTTAATGCCACTATGATCTTGGAACCATACATCCTTTTGACCTCCTTTCCAATTTGACGCATAAGCATTGGGTTGATTCTCCTTAATTTCTATTTAAAAGTCTTTTGGTTTTCTTTCAAGGGAATCTTATGTTGTATAATGCTAGTGTAATAGGATTTCAAATCCTCATAACTCCATGCAAAGACATCTATGAATTCTTTGAACAAGTCTATGTACTTTAGATTTTCTGCTGGCGGTATAGATTTGGACAGTTTAATCATCTTAGGTTCTTGTTGAGTTCCAATGTTACACTCCTCAACTCCAGGTCCAGTAGGTTCGATTTTAGGCTTATTGGCTACGTCATTAAAGTCAAACAAATCTTCTAAGGGGGCTAATCGTCTAGGAAAAACGTTGTCTTTCAGCTATAAATTTTTTTGTTCTTATTTTTCTTGACCTATTTATTTCAATTCTAATTTAGTCACACCGTTATGTACACTATTCATCTTTGGAGTGCAAAAAAAATTCAATCTCGGCATCATTCCAAAAAACTTATCAGTATGTGACATTGTCTGGTATGGTGTTATTCTCTTAACCTCTAAGAAGATGCCAGAATACCAAATATACAAAGAAATACAACCTAGAACACATAACAAAATGAGAAAAAACAACAAGTATTTTATTATTCAAAGATGAAAGCAATGTTCACTTGCCTCTTTGAGGGGGAAACCTCCAACAGAGTAGAGATCGATTACAAAATAAGACACGATGCTCCTCAATGGCGAGTCCCTATCCTTTATATAGGATTCATACATGCAATACCATGGGTCAGTACCATGGTTCTCTCAATACCGTCTATCTAACACCATGACTCGTTTGCAACTAACTATGGTCCCCTTCTTTAAATGTGGGTCAACCACTTACAATTATTAATACAGGCTTTATTGACTCTTTAACTAACTATAACTATGACTCGACCCTATTACATAAATAAAAGGGTTAGAGTTGGACCCTAACATGCCCTCCCCCATAAAAAATAGCCTTGTCCTCAAGGCTGAAGCTGTGGGAACTGCTGAAGAATAGTGGTTGGTTCCCACATCGCATTTTCTGGAGAGGTGTCCTTCCACTTGATGAGGAATTCCTTGATCGTGTAACCACACAGATGTCATTCTCGTGTGTCGAGGAACTATTTAGGTTGGAGCCACAGTGAACCTTCTTCATCCAATTATGGTAGACTGGTTTGAATTCTACAATTGTTCCCCACCACTTTCTTGAGGCATGATACATGGAAGACGGGATGGGATTTTTCAGTTGGTGGCAAGGCTAGCTTGTAGGCTACTTCTCCAATGCACTAAATTATTTGATAAGGTCCATAGAATTTTGGAGCTAATTTCTTATAGCCCTTGTCTTTGAGTGATGTTTGCTTGTATGACTGCAGCGTCAAGAATACCTGACCCCCTTCTTGAAACGTGTGATCTGAATGATGTTGGTCTACCTGTTGCTTCATGCAATTCTGAGCTTGATGGAGATTATCTTTGAGACGGGCTAGCATGGTTGCATGGTTCTGTAGGAGTTGATCCACTCCTTGCACCTTAGAGCATCTAGGGATATAAGAAGTAGGTGAAGGTGGGAGTTGACCATACACTTCTTCATATGGAGTCATCTTGGTGGCGGCATGATAGTATTATACCACCATTCAGCTAGAGGTAACCATTGTACCCATTCATGTTTCTTTTCTGAAGTGAATCACCTTAGGTAGGTATCCAAACATTTGTTGACTACTTCAGTTTGACCATCAGTTTGGAGATGATAGGAAGTACTTAGTTGGATTTGGGTGCCTTGTATCATGAAAAGTTCTTGCCAAAAGTTACTGGTGAAATTTGGGTCATGATCAGACACAACGGAAGTGGGCATGCCATGCAGTTTGAAGATCTGATCCATGAAAGATTGAGCCACCAAAGTGGGGGTAAATGGGTGGGGTAGGTCGCAAAAGTGAGCATATTTAGAAATTTTGTCCACAAACACCATGAGGACTGACTTGTTTCCTGACTTCAGAAGACCAATAATGAAATCCATAGAAACGTCCGTCCAGATTGAGGCAAGGATGGGCAATGGTTGTAATGTGCCTGGGGCCTTGACTGTTTCTCCTTTATGGCATTGAAACACATCACATTTAGCTACAAAAGTAAGAATGCCAGTTTTCATGCCTTTCCAAAAGAAGGAACGACGAGTGTGAGCATAAGTCTTCTGAAAGCCTGCATGGCTTGTAGTGGGAGATGAGTGCAACTCTGCCAAAATGCGCGTTTTGAGGGTAGATGTTGACGATATCACTACTCTATCCTTGTAGCGAAGAATCTCATCCTTCCAAGAGTAGCCCACTGTGGAATTAGGATACGCTCTCAAGTTATTAATGAGTTGGGAGAGAGAGGGATGTGAAAACCATTCCTTGCGGGCTTCTTCAATCTAATCTAGAATGGGAAGAGAGATTGATAGTAGGGTGGTGTCATCCTCAAATTGGCGTGATAAAGCATATGTTACTACATTTTCATGCCTTTTCTTGTAAATTATCTCATAATCATATCCCAACATTTTGGCCAGCCATTTATTTTGCTGGGGAGAGGATCGATGTTGCTCCAAAAAATATTTGAGGCTTTGATGGTCTGAGTGGATTTGGAAATGCCGCCCTAATAAGTATGGTCACCAAGTGTCTACTGCATGTAAGATGGCCATCATCTCCTTCTCATAGGTAGATTGTCCCAAATGTTTCCCACTTATTTTTTGGCTGGTGAAAGCCAAGGGTCGACCTTCCTGCATTAACACAACCCCAATACCAGTACCTGAAGCATCACACTTAATCACAAAATATTTGATGAAGTCAGGTAGTGCCAATACGGGAGTGGAACATCTGGCCTGTTTGAGAGCCATAAACACCTATTGTGCTTCATCAATCCAGAGGAATGATTTTTTCTTGAGAAGGTTAGTGAGGGGTCTAGCAATGCAACCATAATTACAGACAAATTTGCGATAGTAGCCTATGGGACCCAAGAATCCCCTCAAACTCTTCAAGGTATTTAGTTGGGGCCAATCCTACATTGCCAAGATCTTTTTGGGATCCACCCTGACACCTTCACGACCCACAAAGTGGCCCAAATACTCGACTTCTTCCATGCCAAAAGAGCACTTGGATATATAGACAAATAATTTATGCTTCCAGAGCAGTTGCAAGAGCAGGTCTACATGCTGAAGATGTTTTTCCCAGGTGAGGCTAAAGATGAGAATGTCATCAAAGAAAACGAGGATAAATTTTATGAGATATGGTTTGAGCAGGTGATTCATGAGGCTCTGAAAAGTGGATGGGGAATTACAGAGACCAAATTGCATGACCAAGAATTCATAATGGCCTTCATGAGTTCGAAAATCAATCTTGGGAATGTCTACTTCTTTCATGCATATTTGGTGATAGCCCGAGCGAAGATCTAGCTTAGTAAAGAATTGAGCACCATTTAGTTCATCCAGCAAATCATCAACAACTAGGATAGGGAATTTATCTTTGAATGTGAACTTGTTGAGGGCCCTGAAGTCTAGACACATGCGCCATTCCCCATCTTTATTGACCACCATGACCACTAGTGATGAATAACGACTGATGCTAGGATGAATGACACCGGCTTCCAAGAGTTCCTTGATTATTTTTTCAACTTCATTCTTTTGGGCGAAAGGATATCCATATGGGCGCACATTGAATGGTTGTGCCCCTGGGACCAAAGTGATGCTATCATCATGTTCTCCTCTATAGGGTGGAAGCTCTTTAGGTTTGTCAAAAACCTGCTGGTGGCAGTTTAAGACCTGTTGCATCTCAGGATGAATATGAATAGTAGTGGGCTCAATGGCCTGGATGGCATTAAATTGGGTGATAACTCCATGATGGTTGTTTTTCAACAACTTTTCCATTCTATCTGAGCCGATTATAGAAGGAGCACCTGCCTCGAGTCCATAGAGGGTATGCATGTGGTCATTCTTCTTAAAACTCATATATAACTCCTAGAAATCCATTGTGATTGGGCCTAGTGTGAGAAGCGATTCAGCATCCAAGACAATGTCACAACCACCCATATTGATGGCAAACATGTGGTTCCTTAGGTGGTAATCTCCCATCTAAAGTTTGATATTTTCGCAGCAGCCTTCACATTTCATTTTCCCCCCATCAGCAATCTGGACCTGGAAATTAAAGACTGCCCTGACAAAGCAATGAACAGCTTCAACAACTCTATGATGGATAAAGTTATGAGTGCTACCACGATCCTCCCTACAAAAATGGTTAGATCTGCTTGCGAAACCTTCACCTGATGAATGTGAGTTGGACTGCAGCAGCGACAAAACCCCAGCTGCTAGATCTGAATGGTACTGTGGCAGTAGACCCTCGACTAGTGGATCTGATTTTTGCGGTGGCGACAAAACCCAAACTGCTAAATCTGATCTAGCAAAGAAGATAATGGGCGATCTTCAAAGAGACGAGGGAACTATGGTCTCAAGGAGTGTCAGGTGCTACATATTGAAATATACATAAGTGTCCAACAATAGTACTCAAGCCAATCTTTCAGGGCACTAACTAAGGAGGATCAACCTTACCCTTAGTCGTACTACCCAACTGCCCTATCGTACGCATGAGTAATCTCCTCGAGTGTTGTTCTCAATGTATTGTAGCAGCAAGATGGCTAACGGTTTATCTAAGGCAAGGTTTCAAGTGAGCCTAGGGGGCTTCCGATATACCCAGAGGGTATGTGGAAGATAGTCCGTGCACGGTTCTGTCTAATGCACTACTACTCGAAGGGGTACTCACAGGAGTTACAAGGGAGTCCAAAAAGCGTGGCCACCTCTTGTATTTCCTATGTGCATGCCTCCCCAAATCTGCAGTTTTATGTGCTCAATGACAGATCCTGTGGTTTAAAGACACTGTAACACATCTCTAGCCTGAAAAAAAAATCTGCTAAATATGGAGATACCACTAGTCTTGGAAAGCCCTTTGATACCACTTGTTATGCTCTTGACATGTGAGAAGATGCCAGAATACCAAATATATGAATAAATACAACCTATAACATAGAACAAATGAAACAAAACAACAAGTATTTTATTATTCAGATTTGTAAGCAATGTTCACTTGCCTCTTCAAGCAGGCAACCTCCAACAGAGCAGAGCTCGATTACAAAATAAGACATGATGCTCCTCAATGGGGAGTCTCTATCCTTTATATAGGATTCATACATGCAATACCATGGATCAGTACCATGGTTCTCTCAATAGCATCTAGCTAATACCATGGCCCATTTGCAACTAAATGTGGTCCCTTTCTTTAAATATAGGTCAACCACTTACAATTATTAATACGGGCTTTATTGACTCTTTAACTAACTATAACTATGACTCGACCCTATTACATAAATAAAGGGGTTAGGGTTAGACCCTAACATATGGTAGTTTCGCTTTTTACTTCCACTGTATATTGGTGGCTAGGGAGAAATGGAAATTTGCAAGTACTAGATGAAGTAGCAAGACCATTAGGTACGATATTTTGATCTCTAGGGACCATAGACAGGCTATACTCAATGAAGGATTCCAGAAAATCCAAAACAACATTCCTATAGGTTGTCATCCTTAGATGTCTAAAAGAATATTCCCCTTTAATTTGTTTTATTATCTGTTCAAAATCTCCATGAATTGCAATTTTCTTAGCACCTAGCTTCTTTAAAAGTTGTAACCCTAAAATTAAGGATTCATACTCGGCTACGTTGTTGGAACATTGGAAATTTAATTTATATGAATGGCCTTCTGCATGATTAGTTTGTGAATTTGAAACCCATATGCCTGCCTCTGATCCTTCTTTACTAACAACCCCATCAAAACATAAATTCCACAAAGGTTCATCTGGTTCATCATGTTCCCTGATATCTATTTGGCATCTCTCAGTCTGACATAATTCAGTGTTTTTATTGAGAAGTTTCTCTTGTACATTTCCTTCATTATACAAAATAAAAGAATCAAGGTCTGAATGGACTGAATATAAGGGATAATTATGAGGTTTATCCTGAGTAGTAACCATGAATTTCATGAGTTTTTTGCTATATAGTCTCCTATTCTGACCAGATACTGGAATTCTAGCATAGGTCATATCCATTTGGGGGGTTCCCTGGAGCTTAGCTCCCCATGAATGAGACAATAGCATGCCATATTTAGGGGGTATGTCAACAACAACTATGTCCATTACCACACACTTGGATGGTATTTGCACTAAGTTGACACACAAATCCTTAATAATTCCAAGGAATTTTACTTTACTTGAGTCAAATGAATACAAATCTTTATATTGTCTAGTGATATCTAGTCCCAAATTTTCCATGATAACCCTAAGAATGAGGTTGTGAGAGGCCCTTGAGTCAAGCATTGCATTATGTAGCATTTTATCATGAATGTTCAAAGTAATGTACAAAGGAGGTACATCTCCATCTTGGAGTTTAACATCGACTTCATGTCCGAACTATATTTCTAGTTAATCATCAAATACATTGACTATATTTGTATCTTGTCCTATAATTAAGGCTTTCATTACTTGTGATTTGTATGCAGTTTGTTTCATCAGTTCTATTAAAGGAATGGATATTTTTAGCTTTGCCAATTCATGTTCTATACTTAATGATGTTTGAGTTTTTTTTAAATTGATAGCCTCTTGTTTTCCAGCCAAGTCCTTTTGGGAGATGTCTCTTTGTTGACTAGTGGAGGGATCATTTGTTTGAGTTGGTTTGACTATAGTATCAGGTCTTTTTTGAGTTCGAACCTCAGTATTATTTCTAGCAATAATCTCAATGTTTTTCTTGGAAGGTGTATCCGTTGGCTTTCTAGTTGGAGTATGAGGTGTTTTCCTACTCCTTAGATTAGATTGCATGTGGACTTCCATAATTTCATTTTCAAAACCTTTCTTATCCTCTTCTGATTCCTCGGGATCTGTTTCATCCCAGGATAGTAGAAAGAGGTCTTGTTCTTCTTGAGTAAGAAATGTAGAATCATTGTCATTTACTTCCATTAAATTGATTTGAGAATCGGTCATGTCTTCAGCTATTTCTCCCTCCTCATCTGTATAGTTCTCTTGAAAAGGAGGTCTTACCTGCTCATCTAGACCTTTTGGGTCTCTTTGTTTGATCTGGGGTTGGTTTCTTCTAAAATTTTGATTTCTGATTTGGGGAGGAATTTGGTTGTCTCTAGGAGGAGCTCTATCATTTAAGATTATTCTCTCCATCATTTTCTCCATATTTCTAAGTAGACTATCTATTTTATAATTAGATGGAGAATAAGAGGAAGGTTCCTCTTTGATAGTAACCCTTCTTTTAGTTTTTAGTTTTTCTTTTTTGGCTAATAAATTAGCCTCGAATTTAAGGGAATTATCTTGTGTTTCCTCTAAGGTAGTAGGGTCTCTTTCTCTTAGCTGATATGCCATATCAACATCAAATCCTTCATGGAAATGTATAAGGGCCAATCATAGGGGAGGTTTAATAGAAACTGAGATTGCATTATAAACTTTATTAAACCTATCACAATATTCTTCTACAGTCTCATTAGGTCCTATTTTTAGGTTTTTATGTTCATTCAGGATCTGAAGAGGATTCTTTTTGGTTTCCCACCTACTTAGGAAATATTAATGAAAGGCAGTAAGGTCAGCTATACTAGCTGATGTTAGATTTTTAAACCATTTTCTCACTTCTCCACCCAAACTCTGGGAAAAAGTCTCATATTTATGTCACTTTCTTCTAAGTCCTGAAGGTCAAAGATATCATTCATTTTATCTATATGTTGTTGTGCATTGACAGCACCAGTGGCATCAAATTGAGGAATTCAGGTTTGATAATCTCGGGGCATAGGATGCAACTGGGAAGGTAAAACTAAGGGAGGATAATGAGCAGCCATATTGGGTTGAATAATGTGTGATCATATGGGAGGGATAGATTTAGGATTTGTTGGGATAGGCTGAGTTACTGTTATGAAACTAGCTCTCAAAAAGATAGAAAAGAAAGACCAAAGCCTTATAAATCAGCCTCTTCGAGGGGGAAACCTCCTTTACATTACACAAATTAACAATTCTTGGATGATACAAATGACAGGACCTCCTTTCTTCATATAGGACTCTAAGGGGTCATAATATAATCAGAGTTGACATAACAATAATAATGCAAAAGGCACAATAATAACAATATGGGGATTACATGGGCACAACAATATAATAAGGGGGTTGTACTAATAACAATAAGGGGTTACAGTAGTAGTATAGGGACCTAACATGCCCCTCTCCTTCAAAAATTGTTGTCCTCAATGCTTGAGTAGTTCTTGATGCTTCTGTATAAAATTATTGTCCTCCCATGTGGAATATTCAGCGGGTAAGTTCTTCCACTTGATGAGATACTCTGAAAGTGATCGATTTCGTAGCTGTCAGGTTCTTGTTTCGGTGACTGCTCCAGGTTCCAATATGATTTTTCCTTCCTCGTCAAGTTCTAGCAATATTATTTGAACTGTGATCTTCTGCAACTTTTGAATGAGTGGCCACACTTCTTCATCCTTCTTCCATTCATCCCTTGCTTCGTTTATCCAAGTTGGTTGGATAATATAAATAGCACAAAACAATGCTTCCAGATCCTCATCCTTTCTTGAGTGTGCATCTGCAACAACATTTTTCTCCCTTTTTTGTAGATGATTTCAAAGTCATAACCCAACATATTTGTGACCTATTTTCTTTGTTCTTCTAAAGTTAAACTTTGTTCTAAAAAGTATTTAATACTATCATGATCCATTTTTACCTTGAAGTGTCTTTCCATTAGGTAAGGTCGCCATTTCTTAAGTGCATGTAGTATTGCCAACATTTCCTTCTCATAAATAGCTTGTTTGAGATGTAGCCGTAAAAATACCCAATCACCTACGTCAAAACTTATTTCATTGTGATGTTGATATGCCTGTTGTTTCATTCGATTTTGCACCAAAGTGGCATTATCCTTTAAAGGTTGGAGCACTTGTTGTTGATGCTTGATGTGATCTTTCACCGCTTGAATCTTTTTGACGCAGGGCAGAGCCTGCAATGCCCAGAATCACAAACTATAACTCAAATAAAATGCATCTGCATAAATGCCCAAATCAACCTTTAGTTAACTGGCAAAATTTACACATTACCATTTACATGCAGGAACTCTTTATTACAAATTAAAATAGTGTTGGACGCCCTATCACCCAATTAATATATTTCTATTCCACTAATCTTTTCTTTCCGATGAATCACATTTCAAATGGTGTTTTGAAACCAATCCCAAATTTCTGCTTGACAATCAGTCACTTTCTCTAGCTGACTTATAAGTGACAGGCATAAATGGTTGCCAAGTCGTATTCATCTCCATACTCCTTTCATTGCATTCCCAGATTAGAACCTTCTTATTTTAATGCTAGTGGTAAAAAAATACCAGTGCTCCCAGTTCAACAACTATTTAATAACCTCTGCGCTAACATTGAAGTTACCTTTCATTTTCAATTAAATTCCAATCTGGTTCCAACTAACTATTTCTGCGTCCTTGTTTTTGCGGTTCCATTCCTTTATGCTTTGATTGACATAGTTCCAGAGAACAGGGCCAATGTTCCTCAATGTCGATTCCAATCAAAGCACTCGGTTTCCATTTTATATCAAACAACGTTTGATTTCCTTTTCAAACTCAAACCTGCCAACAACACTACCATCGAATTGAGCCTTCAATCTGTAGCGGTTCCTTTTTCCTTTTCTTTGTTCGGCAATTGCCACCTCTGTTTTTCTTAACTCCAGAAATTACCGAATGACATTCAAATCTGTTTTACTAATCCCGAATCACTGGCAATCCGTTGAAATTTTATAGGACATGAGAATCTGCATTTAATATGCTCCAATGCACTAACGATCGGAGGTTTTCAATTCGCAAAATCTTTAGCCATCACAATGGTAGTACCTTACCAACCTCCGATGCGAAAATTAGAGATGGGTGATCGCTGTCTTCCAGTGTTCTCTTTCGATTCCTTCAATGCTCCGATCCGATCCTAATTGGAAGTCGGATTATTCACCAGAGTTAATACCGACGATACAAACATCAACCATATGTTTAAACACAAACTATGCACACGCAGACACAGGCACTGGAATTGGAACCTGATTGCCACTTAATGCTTCACTCGAGATGATGTGCAAAATTCCGAAAGGATTCAACCAGTATTTACTTTTCACGAGTGCATCGGTGTAAAAACGTGACGAGTGGAAGGAATTAATGGGTATCAAAAAGTGGCCAAACACACTATATTCTGAAATCCCAATGAAAGAGGAACCCAAAAACTGATTAAAATTCTACTTGCGATGATATCAGATCAGAGATTCGAGATCATCAGCGATTTTAACTGTGCTACTTACGATAGCTGGCAGATAACGGACATACTAGACTCATCTGGTAAATCTTGATATCAGAGATTTAGATCGGAGTGGATTAATGGATCTCCGAAGATTATCATATCAGAAGTTTATTTCAGTGTGCCTCTATTGTTGGAGCAGAGTAAACATTCGAAATGCCTCCATTACAAGAATTCTGATAAATTCAAACATGAATGTACACAGGACATTCGCTCATCATAACTCAACTACAGGACATATCACACAAACAGACGCAAGCATTTTTTATTCATAATAATTAAGAAAAACAGAGTCCACCCTTGATTAATTCGCCTCAGGAGAAAACCTCTGTTAAAAAAGAAAACAGAGTTCTTTTCTTGAAACTGAGCTCTCGCTCCACACCGAAAACCACTCTCTTCAATTCTGAGCTTTCGCTCTACAAACCACACTCACTCTGCAAATTTGAGCTTTCGCTCACACACCAACACTTCACACTCAACCTTAACTAATTTTTTCTCTCCAATGCTTCTCTCTCTCTCCCTTTTTAACACAAAAGAGATTGCGTATATACTCACTTAACCATCTCCTCCATATTTGGAGATCTAAAATATACATTTAGAATTCCTACCTTATCCTAGTCTAAAAAAACTAGATTACTTGGCTTGATCTCCACGCAAGGAAGACCACTTGCCATTTATCCAATTTCAATTCAGAATCAAGCCACTCTTAACTAATTACATTTAATTGAAATTAATAAAAGATTAACAACCAAATCTTCCTTCAAATTTGTATTAGCCACAACATGTGACCATTCCGTCACATTGCTGGCTAGGTCTAGATGCTCCTGCATCAGACTCCCAAAGTTTAAATTAACCATGATCTCCTGATCATGCATTTCTGGTTTGCGTCCTCCTGGATCCCATACTTGATTTGATAGTCTGTTCTTGATTACTGCTGCTGTTGTTTGTTCCTCAAGTCTTTCGCCTTTGTGCTGCAATGCCTCACTATCTGCTGCTGTCCTTTTCACATACCTTGCTGCTGTTCTACTTACTTTAATTTGCAATTCTTCATTTCTTGCTGGCTTCCTCATCAAAATATTCGACTTATACAAATCTGCTATCTTATCTGGAAGTTCTATCAAAAGTTTTGTATAATCTTTACTAACTGCGTTGTTCGCAATATTTGTCTTTAATCCTCTTGCACTTTGGCTTTCTTCAATATCAATGATCTTCAATGACTCAGTGTATACCTTGAATTCAAAAATTCTTTTTCCATCCTCCTTAGTCTGCATATGACTATGAGTAGTCATTTCTTCAACAGTCTTCAATGACTGTTTATCTTTCCTTAAGTTAATGTGACCTTCAAACACACAACAACTTTTAGTTTTCAAAATACAATACCTTCAATTTTCTTTTGATGCTTCAAGCACCAATCCTCCATCATAATTCTTTTGGATTTCAGTGGATCTTTCTTGCTGTGACCCCATTTCTCCGAGTCTTTCTTTCTTCAACAAATTAATATGAATTTGCCCAAGTTTCCTGGACTTATTCATCAGCTTGCCATTCCACCTCCGTTGCAATAGCTTCCACTTCACCCTTTTCTTCAGTCTCCATCTGTACCTTCGATCTTCACTTATCTTTCTTTGTACTATCAGACCGATTTTTGGTTCTTCAGTCTGCTGCCAACTTCTACACTTTTGCAATTTAATGCTTTCCTCAAATTCATTCTCATGTAGCTGATCATTCCTTCCAAATTTTTGATTACTTCCACATTCATCTTGCTGAGTTAATATTTCTGTCTCTTTTATGCCTTTGAGGACATAATCTCCTTGCTGCTTCTGATCTTTCATCTCACCTTCATATAATCGTTGCTCAATTTCTCTGATTTCAGCATCATATTTAGTAATGATGTCTTCCGCACCTTTTCCTCCATCAGGTTCTGTAGGCTTTGTTTTTCCTTTGTGTTCCTCGAGTAATCTTTCCAAGAATTCTATCTCCTTGTAAAATCTCTCCAGTAGATCATCACAATTTTCCTTCTCAGCTTCATTCTTTTCCTGGCATTCTTCCTGAGTTGACCTGCTTTCCTCATCATCATATTGTAAGCATCTTTCATCAATTCCATTAAACAAATTCATCGGTTTACCTTTTTGTAGTCCCACTATGGAATTGTCTTCAGACTGCTGGTTTATATCAATCTCATCTGATTGTTTCACACCCAACAGGATTTCATCTATGAACTTCTTCTGTTGCAAATGATCAACACCTTCTTCCTCTAAAAAAGATTCTTCATCATATTTTACCTCAAGAGCTTCATTCCTGGTTGTGACAATTTCAATCGACTGTCCATCATTCTCTGCATATCCTGCAAACATACAAAAACTGTAAGAATCAAAATCACAAGGCTTTATAGCCTCATCTGCTTCCTTTGTCAACATATCTTCAAATTGTTTTGAACTCTGCCAGTAGTCCATGAGATCTTCAGCTGACCTCTCATTATCCTCTTCTCCCAACATTTCACCTTGTTCTGGTCTGCAAATGGAAACTTCCAATTCTACCTCTGCTTCTCTGAGTTTCTCTGATTCCTCTTGAGCACTCAATATCTGCTCAATCTTTCTCAATTCTTCTACTATCTCTGACTTCACTTGCTGATTTCTCCTTCCCCGTAGCCTTGGCCACTTTACTCTTTTCCTCATGGTCCAAACACTTTTCTGCAGCATCTTCATCAATATTCCAATCTAGAAATCTATCTCAGCTTTCTCTCGGTCAAAGTCTTCTTGACTCATGCCATTTACTTTGGCATCTTCCATTCTGCTGTGGCTTCCTTGTGAACTTCTGCTATGACTATCTGTAGTCATTTTCTGCTCCTCTCTTTTCATGAGCTCTTCGCACCTCTGCAACAAGCCTCTGCACAACAAGTCCTTCTTACTGCAGCCTTACCTCACTAAGCTCTCCTCACTTAGTCTTTTGGTAAGCACGATCCCCTGTCTGGAATCTTCTCCTGAGCAACACCTTTGCTCCCTCTAGGCTTATGCAATCTCTCACTCTCTTTCGAGAACACTTCAATTGTCTTCTTTGTCGAACCTCTTGTTGTATTCTTTAGGTTCACTGCCACTTCTTCTTTTAAGAACGCATCTGGTTCTTCTTTCACAGCTTCTTTTGATTTATTGTGCTGCAGTCTTCACTCCTTCTGATGCTGTCACTGTGTTTTGAATGAATTTCCTCACTCCTTCATTCTGAAAACAAACTTATACAATTTCAATAGAGCCAAGCTCTGATACCAAAAATTGACGCAGGGCAGAGCCTGCAATACCCAGAATCACAAACTGTAACTCAAATAAAATGCATCTGCGTAAATGCCCAAATCAACCTTTAGTTAACTGGAAAAATTTACACATTACCATTTACATGCAGGAACTCTTTATTACAAATTAAAACAGTGCTGGACGCCCTACCACCCAATTAATATATTTCTATTCCACTAATCTTTTCTTTCCGATGAATCACATTTCAAATGGTGTTTTGAAACCAATCCCAAATTTCTGCTTGACAATCGGTCACTTTCTCTAGCTTACTTATAAGTGACAGGCATAAATGGTTGCCAAGTCGTATTCATCTCCATACTCCTTTCATTGCATTCCCAGATTAGAACCTGCTTATTTTAATGCTAGTGGTAAAAAAATACCAACGCTCCCAGTTCAACAACTATTTAATAACCTTTGCGCTAACATTGAAGTTACCTTTCATTTTCAATTAAATTCCAATCTGGTTCCAACTAACTATTTCTGCGTCCTTGTTTTTGCGGTTCCATTCCTTTATGCTTTGATTGACATAGTTCCAGAGAACAAGGCCAATGTTCCTCAATGCCGATTCCAATCAAAGCACTCGGTTTCCATTTTATATCAAACAGCGTTCGATTTCCTTTTCAAACTCAAACCTGCCAACAACACTACCATCGAATTGAGCCTTCAATCTGTAGCGATTCCTTTTTCCTTTTCTTTGTTCGGCAATTGCCACCTCTGTTTTTCTTAACTCCAGCAATTACCGAATGACATTCAAATATGTTTTACTAATCCTGAATCACTGGCAATCTGTTGAAATTTGATAGGACATGAGAATCTGCGTTTAATATGATCCAATGCACTAACGATCGGAGGTTTTCAATTCGCAAAATCTTTAGCCATCACAACGGTAGTACCTTACCAACCTCCGATGTGAAAATTAGAGATGGGTGATCGCTGTCTTCCAGTGTTCTCTTTCGATTCCTTCAATTCTCCGATCCGATCCTAATTGGAAGTCGGATTATTCACCAGAGTTAATACCACCGATACAAACATCAACCATATGTTTAAACACAAACTATGCGCACGCAGACACGGGCACTGGAATTGGAACCTGATTGCCCACTTAATGCTTCACTCGAGATGATGTGCAAAATTCCGAAAGGATTCAACCAGTATTTACTTTTCACGAGTGCATTGGTGTAAAAACGTGACGAGTGGCAGGAATTAATGGGTATCAAAAAGTGGCCAAACACACTATATTCTGAAATCCCGATGAAAGTGAAACCCAAAAACTTATTAAAATTCTACTTGCGATGATATCGGATCAGAGATTCGAGATCATCAGCGATTTTAACTGTGCTACTTACGATAGCTGGCAGATAACGGACATACTAGACTCATCTGGTAAATCTTGATATCATAGATTTATATCAGAGTGGATTAATGGATCTCCGAAGAATATCATATCAAAAGTTTATTTCAGTGTGCCTCTATTGTTGGAGCAGAGTAAACATTCGAAATGCCTCCATTACAAGAATTCTGATAAATTCAAACATGAATGTACACAGGACATTCGCTCATCATAACTCAACTACAGGACATATCACACAAACAGACGCAAGCATTTTTTATTCATAATAATTAAGAAAAACAGATTCCACCCTTGATTAATTCGTCTCAGGAGAAAACCTCTGTTAAAAAAGAAAACACAGTTCTTTTCTCGAAACTGAGCTCTCGCTCCACACCGAAAACCACTCTCCTCAATTCTGAGATTTCGCTCTACAAACCACACTCAGTCTGCAAATTTGAGCTTTCGCTCACACACCAACACTTCACACTCAACCTTAACTAATTTTTTCTCTCCAATGCTTCTCTCTCTCTCCCTTTTTAACACAAAAGAGATTGCGTATATACTCACTTAACCATCTCCTCCATATTTGGAGATCTAAAATATATATTTAGAATTCCTACCTTATCCTAGTCTAAAAAAACTGGATTACTTGGCTTGATCTCCACGCAGGGAAGACCACTTGCCATTTATCCAATTTCAATTCAGAATCAAGCCACTCTTAACTAATTACATTTAATTGAAATTAATATAAGATTAACAACCAAATCTTCCTTCAAATTTGTATTAGCCACAACATGTGACCATTCTGTCACATTGCTGGCTAGGTCTAGATGCTCCTGCATCACTTTTTCTTCTTGATATGTCCTTCTATCTTGAGAGTTTGAGGAGTGGTAATTTCTTCCAATGCATTACAAGATATGGTCAGATTCATTTCTTGATGCTCAATGTGATCTTTCACTTCTTGAACATTTTTCTTCTTGATATGTCCTTCTATCTAGATAGTTTGAGGAGTGGTAATTTCGACCAATGCATTACAAGATATGGCCGAATTCATTTCTTCTTTCTCGATGATATCTTTCACTTCTTGAACCTTTTTCTTCTGTATATGTCCTTCTATATTGAGAGTTTGAGGAGTGGTAATTCTTACCAATGCTTTACAAGGTATGGTCGGATTCATTTCTTCTTTCTCTGGGGTTGGTTCATGGTGTATATCCTCTTATTTGATGTTTCTTTATCCTTTTCTTCCTCCTCTTCATAATCTATGTAATAAAATTTCTTCTTAGCACACTTATGACCTTTAGTGTATTTTCTATCACAATTGCAACAAAGCCCCTTTTCTCTTTTTTCTTCCAATTGCTGTGGTGTAAACCTTGTAGGTTGTGGAAGGCTATGAAAAAAACACTTCCATAATTATAGTCATGAGTGGTGGGATTCCTTGTTTCCATAATTTCGCTTTCAATTTTTCTTGCCAACCTGAATGCCTTGTCCAATGAATCGGGTTCCCAAATACGAACCTCATGTTGAATGTTATCCTTTAAAGTCCCTATGAAGACATAAATCTCTTGCTTCTATAGAATATCATTTACCCTTATATTCAATTTTTGAAGTCCTCAATGTGCTCTTCCATTGAACCCTTTTGTTTGAGATTTATCAATTGGCTAAAGAAGGTGTTTCTCTTTGTATCCTCATAATGTGATATCATTTCCTCTGTGAAAATTGACCACATGACAAGTGTTTTATGAGAAAAAAGCCCTTCATACCATAAAAATTGGTTCAGTTCTAAATATAAAGATGCAATAAGTACCTTTTGTAACAGTTGCACCTCATGTAGATCAAAATATTGCTCCATCTGTAGTATCCAATTTAATGGATCATTGCCATCAAACTTCCTCATATTGCCTTTTGTTAATTTTAGGATCTCGATCTTGAAAAGAATGTAACTCTGTAATTTCAAATCTCCAAGTTCTGAAATTGCGTCCTACAGTATCCCTCTGAGTCCTATTTCTAACCCACAAGTTAGATCAAGGTTGGATTCTGCAAGGAAAAGTTATGACAAATCTCCCACGATGACCTAATTATAGACTAGTTCAGTAGAGCGAACTTTTACAAAGTTCCACATGTCACTGTTTCAACATTAGGACCTGAAACAGATACACAGAAAACTACAGTCCTTCCTTTTTCTGTAGCTTCTTATGAAATTGCAATCTGATGCTCAAAGAAAAATTTATGACGATTTTCCCAAGGTCACCTATTTGGGATGTAATTTGGGAGCATGTAGAAACCCTAAATGCCTTGGACTGTAATCTGACAATATAAAAAAACAATAAATGAAATTCAGGCTCAAGCTTCACCAAGTTTTTGGCTTAAATGGGTTTTAATTGCAGAATTTGAAACTTTCTAGAAAAACAATTATAGCAAAAATTCCACGATGTCATGTTTGAGATGGAGTTATGGAGCTTGCAAAAACCCTAATTTCCCCAGATCATATCTCCAAAAATATAGCGAAACAAGATCAGAAATTTGGACCCGAGGTTCAGCAAGATGTCATCACAAATGGGTTTTTTTTAGCTTCTGAAACATCGCTTAAAAAATGTTATAGTGAAAATTCCATGATGACTTGTTTGGAGTAGCAAAACCCTAGAATCCAATGCTCTGATACTAAATGTTATGAAACTAGCTCACAAAAAGATAGAAAAGATAGATCAACTCCTTAGAAATAAGCCTCTTCGATGGGAAAACCTCCTTTACATTACACAAATGAATAATTCTTGGATGATACAAATGACAAGACCTCCTTTCTATATATAAGAGTCTAAGGGGTCATAATATAATCAGAGTTGACATAACAATAATAATGTAAGGGAACAATAATAACAATAGTGGGCTTCTATGGGGCACACTAATCAAAATATGGGGATTACATGGGCACAACAATATAATAAGGGGGTTGTACTAATAACAATAAGGGGTTACACTAGTAGTATAAGGACCTAACAGTTACTGTCTATGATACTACTGGAGAAGTGGTATAGATTACAGAAGGGGTGGGGCCTATTGATTTGGGATGAACTGATTGGGAAGAATGAGATGATGTTGTAATAGTGAGGGCACAAAGTTCAATAGATTACTAAATATAGGCCTGATGTACATCTTGATCAAGTGTTGATACAAGATCTTGTAATTTGTCAAAGTTATGGAGGGCTTGCTGATCAAAATTATGTTCAACAGATGGTTCTATAGATTTATAGGGTTGGAAAACAAATTTATCAATTACTGTTTGATCAACAAAACTTTCAGATTTGGTCCTAAATAGGTTGTGTTCAAATGGTGAGTCAAACTAAAGATCTTGTATGGTAACAAATTTTTCTGGAAGGGAATTTTCCCTAGAAAGGGGACTATTACTTCCTTGACTTTCAACTAGACTTCTTTTTCTTAATAACTTTTTAGGATCATCAAAAATTTCGGGAGGTTTTGGATCAAGATGAGATCTGGTGTAAATTCTTTTTAGAGCTAGATCTTAAATGTGAAAAACAACCTCTAATCCTTTATTTCTAAAATTTGAATCATTGTTCTTCCTGAAATAAAGTTTTATGAGCTAGGGAAGTTAGTTTGTAAAATTAAATGAAGGATTAAACAATCCCCAGTATTGTCGCCAGAATGTTATCACTCTATAATTTTCTGAGGTTGCAGAAGAAAATCACAAAGGTAACCACAAACCACTTTGGAAGTGGGATCTAGCCCTGCCAACTACAGAGAGGACTCTCTCTGTGAGATTTAACTTTGTTGTATTTAAATATTAGGCTATTTATGAGGGTTCAGAGTTTGATTTTAAAATTGATTGGTTGATTTCTGAGTTGACTCTTTCACTCCAAAAGCTATTGTACTGTTTTCATTTGATGGGATAATCAGTAACAAAAAGGAAATTCTTCACAGGATTCATATGTTGGACTATTTGGTGAAGTGCTTCTCTCACTGTCTATGTGTTTATTCCTTTGTTTCCATGCTTATGTTTTCTTAATCTGAATTATTTTATAGAAAGTTTATGAATAGAATTTGTTGAAAAAGACACTTTGATTCTAATTGTGGATAATTTAAATGTTTTCTTCTAATATCATGTTAAGGAATTCTTAGCTTCTCTTTAAATTAAATTGAACTTATATCTTTTCTTCTATCATACTTCATTTAAACATAAAGGATCCAGTTAGCTTAGCTACCTTGCCCTATGAAACTCCTTTGAAAATCTGAAATAAATCCATGTTAAGCTCTAGACTCCATAGCCCAATGGAAATTACAGGCCTTTAATCAACCAATCAATTTTGAAATCAAACTCTGAACACTCATGACTAGCCTAATATCTAAATTCAACAAAGTTAAATCTCATAGAGAGAGCCTTCTCTAAAGCTGAGAGGGCTAGATCCCAGCGTCCAAATTGGTTTGTGGTTACCTTTGTGATTTTCTTCTGCAACCTCAGAAAATTACAAAGTGATAACACAAGGGAAAAAAGGGTTTTGGGATAGGATTTAAGTATTTTCTCAAGGAAAAGGGGGTTTTTGATGGAACGAGGGGATTTATGAGGGAAGGTTGAAGGAGGTATATGAAATATGAATGAGGATGTTGAAACAAGCTGAAATTTCCTTGAGCATTTTTTCCCTAATTACTACTCCCAAGATGATGACATAGGTGATGTCATGACTTGACCCTAATAATGACACCTAATGGATTATGAGACTGATGATTTGGAATTTTAAACCTTGAAATATGACTAACCATGAGATGATGATTGAGATGGTGATCAAGACACTTTACTGATGACTCATCATAATGAGTGATGACACGACCAAAATGGCAACTTGACCATGAAACATAGGGAGTAATAACATGCCTAGACATACTAACTAGTGACCAAATTTTTATTTGAAAAACCTGTTGAAACTATAAAACTTTGACTTAGGACCTTATCAAAACTTTGAAAGAGTACATTTGATCACTGACTGGCAGGACTGACAAACACTAACACTCCTTACGTTGTTCTGCTAGTTTCTTCTCCATGATTCAACACTCCACAACCCATACAATATGCCCATGTAAAATATATGCTTCCATCATGTTGGATTTCACAATCTTGGGAAGGTATGCATGCATACCTCTTATCATCACCTTCTTACCATATGGACCTATAAATGCAAATTCCAATTCTTAATAGTTTACTATATGAGTCCCAACTAAATATAGTCATTGAACCCCTAATACTACATGGGAGTCTCGACAATCCACAACAAAAAATGCATCTGTAACCATGTAGTTCCCCATTGTTAGCCTCATATTATGGAATATTTTAGTGCATGGCATGCGGTTGTGCTCCTTCTTCCGGGGAATCAAAACTATAAATCCTTCAAATTCTTCAGTTGTCAATCCTCTTCTAGCTACAAATTATGCATCAATGAAGTTGTGGGAGGCCCCACCATCAATCAATACAATCCCATTTTGTCCTTCTAGGGTGCCCCTCACCTGAAGAGTGTGGTATCTTGGTACCCTTATAACAGAAGAAATAATCTCTTCCTGGTGTTGCTACACTAATATGTCTTTTTATAGGCAATCTTAATTCCTACATTAATTATCAACCCAAGGCACGTCTTTTTTATTTCAAGAGTTTCAGCACTATGTATGCAGTGAATTCCGAGGTTAAATAATAAAAAATCATTGCAATTGCTAATGAATATCTTCTCAAACTAAATCCAAGCAATTCTGGAAGAAGTAACTTTGAAAGAAATTCATAACATACTTTTCAATTCTACTTAACCTATCATGAAAGCAAATGGATCTGAGTACAACTTATAAAGAATCATGCTTGGTAGTATTTAATAGAATTGAAGCTAACTCACTCATTCATGAAAGAGAAATGTAAAAATTGACAACAATGATAATTGAACAACAAATTCTAATTGAACATCAAATCCAAATTGAACAACAAACGATACTGGAATAACAAACAGTATATGAATAGCAAATGATTGTATAAGCATAAAGCGATCAATTCTATCTCTGAAATATATGATAACATTACTAGAAATGAACAGCGATATGAGATGGAACTAGCATAACCAATAAAATCGTTACTCATATATAATACATGGATCAATCTGAATCTCGAATGAACAACAAAAGCAAATTGAATCGACAATCCTTATGATTATCAGTAGTAATATTAATTTAACATTAACAAGAAGTAAAGAATAAAATAGAAAAGATTGTGGCATAGGTGAAGCAATATATCTTCTCTTGACTGGGCCCAGAGTCGCCAAAAGTATCCACTAATAGATAGTCAGAATATAAGTATGAGTTAAACGCAGTCTTTCTTCATTAAAATAAGTAACCAAGTTACAACATCCAAGATAACAGTATTATATGTCCAAGAGAATAATTACAAACTATAAAATTCTGAACTCCCTTGTAGTTTTTCCTTTTGGCCTTATATAATACATTTAGAAATTAAATAGATAAAAGCAAATCCTCGGGATCAGGGGATCCTGAGGATTTCGCTATACTCGATCTGATTTTGTCATAAAATAGTCATTGGTTTGCCTGGTCTTTCGTTGTCCTTCCTTGCCTCTGACGTAGCCCCTTTCCCTTATGAGATGTTTTTGTTCTGTCGATTAAGCAGCTAACGTCCAATTTGTGTCTTCTGTACATAAAGATAGTAAAATTCATTTTTTCCTACTTAGATTCATCTAATTTGTTATTGATTACTTTTACTTGACTTTAGCTATTATTTCCTCTATTTTTATTCATAAACAAAGATAATCATGTGAGGATGAGTGCTAAATGAAGCTATTACCAAGGAGAAAACATACCCTTTTCTTGACCCAACATACTCCCCAGGTTACCTTGTTGCATGAACTCATGCAATTAAATGGTTTAGGTGTAGCTGAGTTAGGGAATAGGCTAGGTATACCTCCTCCGTATAAATTCTGAAGCCATTTTTCTTCTTAAGTACAACAAAATCCTGGTTAACTTCTTGATCCTTCAAGTTGTAGTCACTGCGATACTTATCTAGAGGATACCATATGATTGGAGTTCTATACCAACATCCTATCCATTCAGGCCCCATGGTTAATACCATGTTACCATACTTATGGAAATGAGAGGAGGCAGCTTTAAAGTTTCAGTATCTAAATGGTTCGTGATTTCTAACAGTAGTGTTAGAGACAAATAATAGCTAAAGTCAAGTAAAAGTAATCTCTTTGAAGTACTCATTTCCAGCTTGTATAATATCTGTGTGAAATGGCCCCAATTGGCCCACAACACCATCTTGCTTCATAAATTACTTGTAGAGATGCAGGGGTTTTGTAGGTTCCCCTCTAACCCATAGGTCGATTCCATATTCACACTTTCTAAAAGTATTGTGAGCCTTGGCCCACTTGATTTGGTTAGTAACAAAAGAGAGAAATGCCTGGAATTAGACATCCCCTATAAAGGGGCCAGGGTTTCTGTCTCTATCATCTTCCAAAAAGAAATTGTGCGTATAAAGTTCATAGAGGACGCATTATACTTGCTCTTTTTTCTCTCTGAAGCACTTGAAAAAGTCTGGGGTAGTTTTGATTTCCATAGACTTCCCAGCCTTAACAGCTTTGATTTTCAGTAGGAGGTATCTTTCCAGGAGGAATAATGCATAGTTTGTAGCAGGGGCTCTGCATGACAGGGTGTCTAAATAAAGAGAGCAGATAATTTCCAACTTCTCTTTAGCCTTTTTTAATTTGTCCTGTTCTTTCTCAACCCTTTTCTATTCAGCCTTGTACTGAGCGAAGGTCTCATCCCCAGTCACTGTGAGTGCCTCAAACGTTTCCTTAATTCTTGATGTATACGTAAGGGCACTACCTCCTCCTTGTGCTGAGTTAATTCCTACTGAACCTTCAATATTTCATTCTATATTTTCCTAATAAATGCCTCCCTTACTAAGGGAATGTAAGTAGGTTTCTCCTCTATTTGGGCTTCATTATCTTGTGTCTCCATATGCTCAGTTTGGACAACAGCCTCGACTTCTTCTTGAGTTATGCAACAATCAATTGTGATTCTTTCTTCAACATCATTCTGAACGGCAACGTTCACAGTAGGGTAGTCTGTTTGGGTCTCCTGTGAACAAACACAAGGGTCATTAGTTTGCATTTTAGTGTCCTCTACAAGACATGGCTCTGTATGAGTTTCCTTTGAATAGACCAAAACAATCTCATTTTGGGTTTCAGCATCCTTTCCAGAACAATGTTTTGTCTGTGTTCCTGTGGTCTCCATTTCCACTTTTAATTTTCTGGCTCTGATTGCTTCTTTTAAGCACTATCTCAGCTGCCCAATTATTCACTTCTATTTTCTATACTTTTTAAGAATTTTTCTGAGCCTGTCCTTGTAGGACTTCTTTATTCTAGGGCTTCCAACCGACGGTGGTGCAACTGCATTTTCCTCAGGTTCATGCTCGGGCAGTATTGTGTCAGCATCAGGGAGGGTTTCAACTGGAACTATATCTCCTGATGAAGCTTCACCTTCTAGCTTTTCTTTGTCATGAATTTTTCTCTCAGGAGACCCCATTACAATGGTGTCTCCTGAGCAGTTATCGTTCTTCGGGTTTTCTCCTAGGTAGGCCACATCGTCAGGGGACTTAGAAAAAATAGTATTTCCTGGTTGATTTTCATCTCCTAGGGTTTCATCTATAGGATTTTCTTCAACTGTGGGGTCCACTGGACCAATATCTGTTGTCTTATTTTCTTCTCTAGTGGCTTCTTCTTCATGCACCTCGACTTCAAGGGGTTTTTATACAGAAGGGATTGGTTCCCTCTGTTCTTCCAAGAAATCAGTAAATGGTAGGGTTTGATCACAACCAGGGCTATCAGCAGAGGCAGACTGGTTGGGGGTACAATTTTTTCCATCAACATACTCATATTTTTCTCTCCCCTTGCCGAACATCCCCATGTTTTCCAATACCCTAGCCACCTCTTCCTCATAGTCTTGCAAAGGGGTATTCTGTAGACTTGGAGGTGGTGTGAGTGATGGCCCAACCTTATTTGTTTGAATTGGGGTATGTCGCTGGGACTTCACTCGAACAAAGCACCTGTGTTTTATTGGGTTCAAGGGCACATAATAATTTTTCCTCTTCAGTGTCCTTCTCGGACCTAGGGTTCTAGGCCCTTGATGTTTTGTTATTGGGTTTTCTGGAAGTGGGTCCATAGTAGGATTTACAATATTGTCCCAGGTTTGCTTCTGCTCAGCCAACCCATGCATGATAATCAATTTGATCAGTCCATGATGGCTGATGATGGTGCATGGATCCTTAGCTTTCCTAGCTTGTCGAGCGACATCATGCAATAGAGAATTCAAATAAAATGACAAATTAACTAAAATTTTCTGTTTTAGGATGTCTAACAATTTGATTTGGTGGGGATTTACCACATATTTGCAACCATCGCATGTGATGTACCATTGTACAATGACTATCAATCCTTCCATGGTTGTCTTAACGCTGAAAGGTGAATCCCTTTCCCTGTTCGCGCTAATTTCTCACCTAGGTCCTAGAACACTGCGACCGCATTGTGAAGAAGGACATGCTTGTTTTTCCACTTTGTCCCCTCAGCCAAAAGCCTAATGACTTTAGCTATGACCGCTTTAGAGACTGTTATATCCCTACCTGTTACTATGGTGCTTCCATTCTGCAAATCCTGCAAGGATTCAAGTATCATTTCTTCGTGAAATCCTTGCAATTTATTCAGATATTACAGCTAGCCTGAGCGCTTGAGAATTGCGTGAGCCTGGTCTGATACCATGAGCACTGTGGGTTCATTTTAGATAGCTCTACCTCCCATGGTTGTTGTGTTCTTGTGAGTGGTTCACCTATATGGACTTATCTTGCACTTTCGCAATTTAGAACAACAGCAAAGATTGTTAAAGAAATTAACAAGAAAATGATGTTGATTTGGGAATTAACAACATATAAAGTCAAGTCATTTTTCTCATCAACCAAATGTGACGCAGGCTCATAATCAATCTACATGCCATCCATAATGGTCGTCGTCGTTTCTGCAATTGGAAATACCAGCATAATTATTACGCATACCCAATCATCATGCAGTTCTTTACTCAGAAATCAATTTAATAATTATCATTCAATTATCCATAACTGTCACACACTCTATTCATACGTAGACCATCCCCCCTCCAATGGGAAAAGGGCCTCCACATCTGCCAAGCATGTGAAAACCAAGCACATGAATTAATACTTCATATGCAGGAAACCAATCCAGAAAAGCGACACGATTTATGACAAAGCAATTAAAGCAATACACGTATCAAGGTAAAAATGGACGAAAAGATAAAAACATATATGTAAATCATTATGTGAAAAAAAATTCACCTTAAGCAGTATTAGTAATAAACCAGTAATTGGCGGTAAGTAGTAATGAAGCTGGAGTCCAAAGCTGGCAAGAAGCTGGAGTCTTCTGCTAGAGGAAGTGTTCTCAATTTTGTCTCCGGAACTCTTCCAAAACTGGCAAGAAGTTGAAGTCTTCTGCTAGAGGAAGTGTTCCAGATCGCCAACTGAAGGCATGTTCAGGCATCTTTGTCTCTGACTACAACTCTGAAACTGATGTGGCAGGTTGTGGCTCAGGCTCGCTTGATGTGGCTTTGAAGCTTGTAGATGACCATCATTTCCCCCTTGTCAAATACAAGGTGATGGAGAAAACTCAACTGCAAGACTGCTCAATATTCTGGAACAAGTTCTAATATGTGTTTGGAATATCTTCTTGGCTGTTGATGCCCATTGCCAAGAAGCGATCCATCTTAGATGAATCTTTGTTCTTGCAGGACGTTTGTTTCTGAAGCATCTGTTTGAAGAATGACTGGTTTTATGACAGTGCTTACATGGAGGAAGATCAAAACAGTGATCTTTCAAATGGCCAACTCGGTCACAGTGTTGGCATTTCACATTCTGTTGCTGTTGTTGTTGCTGTGGAAGAGGGGTAGAGTCTGGAACAGCTAGAGCTGAACTGTCATGAGGAGCAGGTAGACTATCATGAATGAATCCAGCACTCTGAAACTGAATGGGCTTGGCGTATTCTGGAATATGAAAGGACAAGTCCTTGTCATATCCAAGACTGGTTCTGTGCTTGTTGTGGACAAGCTGTTCCCAAGGTCTGATGATGGGCTTGGGAAGTGTAGACTGAGTTTCTGCATCTGCATATACAACTGCTGCTTTATTGGGTACTAAATCTGAACCAGCTGTAACATTATTGACTTGCTGTTTATGGGAGTTTGTTTCAATCTTCTGAACAGAAACAGGTTCAGAATGATGACTCCATTTGTGTAATTCTTCTTGCTGTAGCTTTGTCTCAAGCTGCAAAAACTCAATATTTTCATGTGCATTTTGGAGACAAATTTTGATATTGGAGAGAGAGCTTTTGTTGATCTTAACCATCTCATCAATAGTGGAAACTATTAAATTATTCAAGAGTTTCAATACATCATCTATTCTATCCATTTCAGACCAATATAATCAGAGAAGTGATGTTATCTTCAGCTATAAATTTGTTTATAAAATGATAAACAATTGCAACTATTAGATGAGTAATAGGATGCCAATATCACCAAGTCACTGTAGCAGACATCACAGTATCAATTTCAATGTAGCAAATGACTCGCTGCTTTAATGTACTTCTCAAACTACTCACACTGTTTGAATGTATAACCCAAAATTACTTCTCAAGAACTTTCATACGTTAATGCAGCCAACCATTACATCACAATTTAAGCGAAACTTGACTCTTGTTTATTTCTTTAACCACGTTCCAGTCTACCACGAGTCTAGTATACCATAATCAACAATTCTCCAACGCAGAAGATTCAAACGAACGCAGAAGGTTCACGGTCTCAGTGAAGCGTTTATGAATTCAGAAGAGGACATTGCAGCTCTCGTGATAATGATGGAAAACATGTTACAGGCCACCAAGTAAGAACTCATTTTTAGGTCCGTTTAACATCCTTGGATTACAGGAAAAATGCAGTTTCACTTATTCCTAGGACAACCACTTAATACCTTCACCATATCCCATTTTTCGGACGATACTGCACATAAACACCTTAATAGGTCGTACATTAGAATCAGACAAATTTACCTTATCCTTACCAGTGTTGTAATTTGCAAGGCCCAGGTAATAACGAAGTTCTTCCTCTGATGCTGTATAAGGTCAAACTCTGACTCTGTCATGAACATACACAAAAGCCAACAAGCTCCTGCTTTATTGCCAGAAACAAGCGCTGGCAATGGAGATGGACATAAGATGAGCATAAACAAATCTATAGACGAGGCAGTCGAATCGAAAAAACTACAAAAACGTTACAGAGGAGTGAGGCAGAGGCCTTGGGGTAAGTGCGCGGCAAAAATTCACGATCCAAACAAGGCTGCCCGGGTTTGGCTCGGAACCTTTGATACCGTAGAGGATGCCGCTCGCGCTTACAACGAGGCTGCTTGCAGGTTCAGAGGCTCGTGAGCAAAACTGAATTTCAAGAATGAAGTGGTTAAAGCAATATCTGGGGTCCAGACAGTTCGTTTCAAGAATGAACTGGAGCGTAACATCACTATTAAACTGGGATATGTCAATGCAAAATATATAAATGTGAAGATGAGCACTGTCCTCGACCAATGTGTTACAAGGCATATGGAAGTGGCAAGGAAGATAGTCCTCTGTGTGATGTTGCTGGTTTTGAGAAAACTCGCATGAAGCTTTTAAGACATGTGTCAATTGTTGATTGTCCGGGTCATGATATTCTCATGGCTACCATGCTCAATGGTGCGGATATCATGGATGAGGCGCTACTTTTGATTGTTGGTAATGAGAGCTGTCCTCAACCTCAAACTTCAGAATTGTTCAACCAAATCGCCGGTCCACTTCATCCACCCTAGAATCATTTTTCACTTGAAGAGATACAACCTTCAAGATTTGCAAACGCCACTTCAACAAAAGCTTGAATTCTTGTTTCCCCAAGACCCGCAAATCATTGCACAGTAATTTTATCTCATCAGTAGTAAGAGAATGATCCTTTAACACATAACATGCTGGACCCTCAAATGAAATTGAAGTAACTGAACCGAGGACTTCTAAAGGCTTATCTGACCAAACAATTTCAGATAGTAGAAATGATATCTAGAAGTGATAAACCGATACATGCGTTGTCAGGCTAAATAGCGGTGAACGCCATTCATTTAAACTGTTGAGACGCAGCGAATGTTTGAGATGCTCCAAAGAACAATCAAAATTACTTTTGAATTACTAGAGTAGAACAGTTCAACGGAGAAACAGGACTGTTGTTCACATCATAACCACAAAACAAAATTTTTCCACTCAGGATGCTGTATCTGGTAATTCTCGATAAAATCTTAATCTATAGTAAAAAATAGTCACACATGACGTGTACTTCTCATTCACAGCATGCCCATAAAGGAAAATCGTCTGTGCGGTCAAGGAATATGATGTTGAAGAGTAGACTCGCGGCTTTTGCAGGATTGTTATATCTAGAGAAAACCCTTTGGTATCTCACATCTGGATTTCTTAAATTCTATGGAGAGAACCATCATCTGATCAACGTATATGCAATACAAATTCAAATAATTTTAAGTGGTCACTGCATTACAAATTGAGCTCAGAACGTCCACAGTTCATTTACAGGTTCGGGAAAGGCCGAGGAACGCAACACAAATACCATACTTCAGAGACAATGATTTTATCGGATTCGATTTGAAGAGGTGGATAATATGCCGTGGTTCAATACAAGCAATACAACTTCAAATGGAATAAGCAAACGGGCGTGTTTGTGCATACACATATCTATGCCATGGGCGGAACAATAAAGAAATGGTATCCAGTAGACCACAAACTGTGCTTATGCATCCACTCAAACTCAAAACGCATCCAACAGTCATACCACAGTCATATGCATTCACCAAAATGAAAATGTAGATACCATATGCATTTCAAAAACAAAGGTTTCAACGTACGTAGCCTCATACCATGTCAGGAGCCATTCGTTTAAACTGTTAGGAGCCAGTGAATCAAGTTTCCGAATCTGCTGCGAATACCATGATATTTTAATGCATGTCACACAAAAGGCAGTGGACAAAGGAAAGTGGACAGAGGCGTTATGTCAGGACAGAGGCAACACAGGTCAGGCAGACAGAACGTAGATAAAGGAATATGGAGGAGCAGCACATGTATATGCAAGAGGTGGCAGCTAAATTCTAGCTGTGAAAATATTCATAAGTAATGGTAGAAACCATAAAACAAATGGTTCAAATATCAGCAGGGCAGGATATCGCCCGCTCTGATACCATGTTAAACATACATGGGGAGCGAGAACAAATAGAAAGATAAATCATGCAGTACATTTTTTATTCACAAATGATGTATATTTATGGTACATTATGTGACCGTTGGGATTCACATCCCAAGGTCTCTTGGACTGCTTTGTCCATTCGGCTTCCACACTAACCCATTTAGGATTAGGTGTTCAACAGTTCCAAAGAGGGGCATGATGAAGGCCACTGCTGGAAATTGCATCTCGAATTAAGGCCTAAGAATCAAAACAATAAGGGAAAACAAAAGATGACTGCTACTACACAACATGACCTTGGTTCAAATTAGACAAAGATTTCAGCCATGGTTACAAAAGGAAAAGAAACTATTGCAAGCACTAGTTCATCACATAGTCAAAACAACATTCCAAATGAAGAGTAAAGAATAGAGTTGTTTCATGTAAGAGTGATTTCAAATCATGCAAAGATTGATGCATTATTTGATAGTGGGTCACAATCAAACTTGATTTCAGAAGACTTGGTTAAAAAAGTAAACCTTGAAACTGTACCTCATCATAAGTCATATCCATTGGATGGATAGTTAACAATGCAAATTTACAAGTTATAAGGAAGTGTTTATTCAAGTTCGCCATTATTGAAAAGTTCATTGATGAACTTGAGTTAGATGTAGTTCCACTTGACATCTCAGGATTCATTTGGGCAGTCCTTATTTGTATGATAGGAAAGTAGTATTTTATCGCCATGATAACAAAGACATATTGCTCAAGAACGGGGTGGAGTAAATTGTGAGAGCCCATCACAAAAAGCTGAACATTTCTTTGGTTAATGCATGGCAGATGTAGAGACTAGTAAATGCAAGTAAAAATTTTGTGCTTCTCATGATCAAGAAAAAAAATGATATTGATTATGAATCTTTTGAAGGTTGTGATGATAAATTGAAATTTGATTTGTTTGATGTGGTAAGAAAGCATGAAGAGATGTTTTAGGAACCAAAGGGGTTACCTCCCAAGAGGGTAATTCAACATGAGATTCAGTTGCAACAGGATGTTTCACTTCCAAACATAGGCATGTATCACATGTCAATTATGGAGAGAACGGTAATCAATAATAAAATTCAAGAATTGCTAAACAAAGGTATCATATGCCCATCTACTTCGCCATGTGGTTCGCCCATTGTCTTGGTGCCAAAGAAGGATGGAACTTGGTGCATGTGTGTGGATTACTATGCACTTAACAAAATCACAGAAAAAAATCGTTATCCACTCCTAAGAATTGATGATTTGCTTGATCAGTTGAGGTATGCAAAGTATTTCACTAATATACACTTATAAAGTGGTTATCGCCAAGTTAGGATAGCTAAAGAAGACATTTGGAAAACCACATTTAAAACTAAACAAGGATTGTTTGAGTGGCTTGTTATGCCTTTCGGTCTTACAAATGCTCCAACTACTTTCATAAGGGTAATGAATAATGTATTGAGACCATTTCTAGATGACTTTTCCATTGTCTACTTAGATGATATTCTCATATTCAACAAGTCAAGAGATGAACATGTCATGCATGTAAACAAAGTACTAGATGTCTTGAGAAAAGAACAGTTGTTTTTAAAGATGTCGAAGTGCGAATTTGGAAAGACTTCTTTAGTGTATTTACGACAAATTGTTGGAGGAGGTGAGTTGAAGATTGACCCCTCTAAGGTTGAGGTCATTCTGAATTGGCCCAAGCCCAATACAATTATAGAGGTAAGAATATTTTTAGGGGCAACACAATATTGGAGAAAGTTTATTGCTATTTTTCTTCAATTGTAGCTCCATTACATGCATTGACAAGTGTGAAGAAAGTCTTCCACTGGGGAGATGTATAGAAAAAAGAATTTGATGCTTTGAAGCAACAGATAAGTTCAACATTGATATTGGCACTTCCAGATCTTAGACATCCATTTGAGATTCAAACAGATGCAAGTGGTTATTCCATGGGAGAAGTTCTATTGCAGCATGGTAAGCCCATTTCATTTCATTCTGAAATTTTTAATGGAACTGTAACTAACTATCCCACCTATGACAAAGAAATTTATGCATTGGTACAAAGTGTTAAGAAATGGAAGCACTATTTGATGGGGAAGGAGGCCATCATCCATACCGACCATCAACCATTGCACTATTTATAGTCACAGTCAAAGTTGCAGCAGTCACAACATTTCAGATGGATGGGTTTTCTACAACAATTTAATTTCGTTATCAAGTATAAAAATGGAATCTACAATAAGATAGCTGATATGATTTCAAGGCATATTGTAAATTCATCTGTTATACTCGAGCATAATTCTATTTTGCATGAAAGTTACATAGAACAAGATGAAAATGATGGTGACTTTCAATAAATATATGCAAGCTTGAGTCAAGGAAATCAAATTGAAGAGTTGGATTATCATGTACATAACAATTTATTGTATCACTTGGGAAAGTTGTGTATTCCATAGGGATAAATAAACAGTATCATAAGGGAGGTGCACACTTCATTGATTGCTGGTCACTTTGGTGTAGGCAAGACAATAGCGAATCTTCAAAGGTATTGTTATTGGCCACGCATGTTGGATAATGTTTCTCGTTTCATAAGAGGATGTTCTTTATGTGCTACAAGTAAGCCTAACGATAGGAAACTTGGTTTATATACTCCACTTCCAGTACCTTCACGTCCATGGGAAAGTATCTCAATGGATTTTGTAGGAGGTTTTCCATTGTCAAGGAAAGGTCATGATTATTTGTATGTAGTTGTAGATAGGTTCAACAAGATGTGCATATTAACACCATGTAAAAATCAAATTACAGTTGAACAAACAACTCATCTTTTCTTCCAAAACATTTGGATTCATTTTGGTCTTCCTACTTCTATTGTAAGTGATCGAGATTCTCGATTTGTTGGGAATTTTCAATCAAATTTGTGGGACATGATGGACACAAAGTTGAAGAAGAATACAACCTTTCATCCACAAATAGATGGAAAAACCGAGGTGATCAACATAACAGTGATTCATCTTCTTAGAGGATATTTCAGCAAACATCCCAAGTTGTGAGATGAACAGTTGCATTACATACAACATGCATACAACAGGGCAAAGCATTCTTCCACAAACACATCGCCATTTGAGGCATGTTATGGGTAATTGCCAAGATCACCATTGGATTTCATATTTGAGAAAGATGTTTCCATTGATGGTCGTAGTGACATCGATAAGGCAAGGAATTTCATAAAGCAAATTTAGTTGATACATCATACAGTGCAGGAACAACTTGAGAAAAGTAAAAGAAACTACAAAGCAAGGCATGCCAAACACCGGGTTGATTACAAATTTCAAGTTGGCGATGAAGTTTGGTTATATATTAGAAAAGAGAGACTTAAAGGGGAAGGTAAAAATCTTAAGCCAATATGTTATGGTCCTTTTAAAATTCTAGAAAAGATTGGTAAAAATGCATTTAAGCTTGATTGGACTCCTTATAGGCGAATATACTCTATTGTTAATGTTGAGAATTTGAGATTGTTTGAGCCTCCTTTGATTGACGATCAAGGAGAGCATATTCAGTTGCCATCAATAGATGATTTCTTGCCATACTATCTTGATGGACTTCAGCAGGATCTTATACTTGACAAAAGAATCAGAACTTCGAAGAGAGGGGATGTTGAGTAATTTAGATTAGGACTCAAGGGACAAAATCCTTCTCAAGCCAAATGGTTGCAGGCCAAGAAGGTTAGGGAGTTTACCCTCACGTGCCGAACAATTGATAGTATCTTTTGGGGTCCAAAAGGCGTCAAGTGGGGAGGAATGATCAGGTGCTCAATATTTAGCTCAAAAATTAAAGTTCTCAGAATGACTCAAAACTTGAACGGATGCGTTTGTCTCAAAAAAACAATCCTAACGAAACTTTTTTGTCAAAAACCAAGTTTGTATGAGAAAGTTATTGAGTTTTGATCGCTTTGCTAAACATGTGAAATTAAAAAAAAAAAACTGAGTCATTACACAGTCAGCAGTTCGTACTGCTGACATGGCAAGTGATTGGGCATGGTCAATGATTGTCAATGGAGAATCACAAATGGACAAGTGGCATTATTTGATTGGGTTGTACACGTGGTGTGTTCAGGTGGTGTGTTGGCACAATTTGATTGGTTTATTTATGGACCAATGAAAGAATGCCACATGGCACCTCCCAAAGGCCTTGATAGTCTACATAGTGGAACAAAATTTTGGTTGGAGGTCTGGTTGAACCTGCAATCTCCTGCATACCATCCATATGTCTTTACCAACTCCTCTAGTTCTCCGCACTAAAGTGTAACAGTTGGGAGTTGGGCAGTTAGGGGAGGACCAACCTGCAGGCCAACCCTCCCCCATGTGAATGCATTTGTTACAAACCGCAAACAGTTACGTTAACTCTAACGGCTCCAACCTACCAACTTTGTGATGGTTTAATACATCCCATGTGAACACAATTGCCATAACCCCTAATAGTCAGCACTTTCGATGGACATTTAATGCAATGGTTAATGCGATGTTAACCACCACATGTGACAACCCACCAAAACCACTAGATATAAAGGTTTTGGTTAACACTAATCATGGGATTAAAGTTAATTAATGTGAATTTATTTAATTAAGTCCGAGTTTAGTCTGGTAGAAGTTTGGTAGTGCCTCCAATTTTGGGTCTGCCTCCACATTTAACGAGGCTAACTGGAGTCATTCCAGAATTAGAGGAGAAATTGTAGGAAAAGGCTGTCTGAGTCATAGAGAAGGAAATTTCCGACTAAATTGAGCTCAGGAAGAGGTGTTATTGGCTAATTCGGACATTATGAACACATTGGTGTAGGTATCAAGAGCCATAGAGCTTTGTAAAACAAGATTTTTATATATTGAGCTAATACAGAGGCCCAAGCCATGGAAGTTGGACCAAGGAGATGTAGCCCAAGAGGGATGAACTCCTTCATCAAAACACTATGTTAAAGTGTCTCATTGATGGTTTTTTGTACTTTGAATGCCTGTTCAATATTTGTTTTTGAAGCTATTTTTCTCATGAATTTCATTTTAAACTTAAGGAAATTTACCTGATTACACACACAAACAACTAATGAAATCTCAGCACAAGAAGCAACAAGAAAGTATATGTTTAGAAATCTATAATTAATATTAGCACAACATAAACTAATCATTAAGAAACATATCATAATTATAGTGTTGGCATTGCTTTGTCATCTATTTTTGGTGTTTTAATTTTAATGTTATTGGGTTGACTTATTCTACCTTGATTTATCTCATAGAACAACCTTGATGCTTTTTGGTAAATACTTTCCTTGCTTTTGTTGTTATATGTTCATTTATGTTTCCTTTTTCATTATGTGTAATTCACTTTGCTTCCCTATTTTATTGGAGCATAGGTCTTATTAGCTTCCTAAGATGAGGCAAAATACACTTATTTGAAGGTTCTTATACTTTCTCTTTTCAAGTAGTAGTTTCTTTTTGAGATACACCTTTTTCATTTCTATTTTGTTGGGTGCATGAGATTGAAGCTAATTAGAGTGTTGGCATTTCTTTGTCATATATTTTTGGTGTTTTAATTTTAATGTTATTGGGTTGCTAATTAGAGTGTTGTCGTTGCTTTGTCATCTATTTTTGGTGTTTTAATTTTAATGTTACTGGGTTGACTTGTTCTACCTTGATTTATCTCATAGAATAACCTTGATGCTTCTTGGTAACATACTTTCCTTTCTTTTGTTGTTATATGTTCATTTATGTTTCCTTTTTCATTATGTGTAATTCAATTCAAGCTTCCCTATTTTCTTGGAACATGGGTCTTATTAGCTTCCTGAGATGAGGTAGAATACACTTAATTGAAGGTTCTTGTACTTTATCTTTTCAAGTCTTAGTTTCTTTTTAAGATACATCTTTTTCATTTCTATTTTATTGAGCGCATGAGATTGAAGTTAATTAGAGCGTTGGCATTGCTTTTTCATCTATTTTTGGTGTTTTAATTTTAATGTTATTGGGTTGATAATTAGAGTGTTGGTATTACTTTTTCATCTATTTTTGGTGTTTTAATTTTAATGTTATTGGGTTGATAATTAGAGTGTTGGCATTGCTTTTCCATCTATTTTTGGTGTTTTAATTTTAATGTTATTGGGTTGACTTGTTCTACCTTGATTTATGTCGTAGAACAACTTTGATGCTTCTTGGTAACATACTTTCCTTACTTCTGTTATTATATGTTCATTTATGTTTCCTTTTTCGTTATGTGTAATTCATTTCAAACTTCCCTATTTTCTTAGCACATGGGTCTTATTAGCTTCCTAGGATGAGGTAGAATATACTTAATTGAAAGTTCTTATGCTTGCTCTTTTTCAGTAGTAGTTTCTTTTTGAGATAAATCTTTTTCATTTCTATTTTGTTGGGTGCATGAGATTGAAGATAATTAGAGTGTTGGCATTGATTTTTCATCAATTTTTGATGTTTTAATTTTAATGTTAGTGTTTTACTTTTAAGAAGACAACATAGATATTAAATTTACTAGAATAAAAATGGGTCTATCATTTTTCATTTTAATTTTTTTCCTCTTCTTTAACTATATTTTGAGAGAAGCATATATAAATAGACAGATTTAGGCAATATAAGTAAACGTGTATTATAGTTTTTGTAAGAAAAAATTATCACAAGGTAATATAAGTGTTAAATTTACTAGAATAAAACTGGTCTATCATTTTTCCATTTTTTTCCTTTGTTAACTATAGTTTGTAAAGAAGAATATAAATAGAAACATGTATGGCATATAAGTAAACATGTATTATAGCTTTAATAAACAATTTTTATAACAAGGCAAAATAAGTGTTAAATTTTCAAAAATGAAAATAAAAATAAATTAAGAAATAATTTCAAACTTGGGTGATTTGAAGCTAAGTTGAATTAGAAAGATTTGTATCTGTGGAATGAACATAAAAATAAATTAGCAAATAATTTCAACCTTTAGTTGAGTTGAAGCTAAGTTGAATGAAGTAGAGATTTGTAGTTGAGTTGAATTAGAGATCTCTAGTTGTTTTGTTCTTGCAATTCTCCAACCATCCAACCAAGTAGAAACAACCCTTTTTGCTACCCAGTCTTCCTATAGATTTATCTAAACAATGATTTTTTTCACAACCTAACAATACCTATATACATATATTAAATTCATTATTTACAGGGATTAGAAAACCCATTAAACATGGTTGAAAAAAGGACATTATGCATATAAGTTTCTTGTTATCCCAATTTAGGGCAAGCAATGATTACTTATGTGCTATGCAATATTGTGACGAACAAAGTCCTCCAAAGGAAAATGAATGTACCTAGAAGAACAACAAACAATGAAGCATATTATATTGCATTGATAAAAGGCTTATGAAGAAATAGGGAGTACAGATCCAATGGAATTGTAGCCTTCACCAATTTTGAACTTGTGTGCAACCAAATGAAAGACGTGTACTGAGTTAAGAAAGAGAGGTTAAAACAAATGCATGGAGAAACAAAAAATATTGTTAGCCAATTTCAATCATTTAGCATAAGACATTGTGCAAATGTTAATAGGATGTCTATTAATCTATTGTATGGGGCAATGCCAATTCAATATTTGTGTGTGAAAGATGAATTAGTGTTAAGAAATTCTCCATCAATATTTATTGATGGACATTGTAAGATATCTTTGATATGTGTGTGCTTTTTAGTTATAAATGTATCATTTTTAATGACCATGTGTTTTTTTCAATTCTATGCCAAGTGTGCCCCCACTATGTAAGCATAACTTGGTCAACTTGGCATGTTTTAGAAAATTTTGTATTTAATTTTCAAAATGTTTGTGCTTCAACATTTTTGTTTTTAGTCTTGAGTATATTTTAAATGAAGAGCTTCAGATTGTTACATTAATTTTCTGAATTGTTTCAATGTTTTTAAATAGAAATTTTAAGATCTTAAAATGCATGATGCAATTTCAAGGGTTACATCAACTAAATGCATGAGGTAACTTCAAGGGTTACAACAATTTTTTGAATTCTTGATCTTTTGAAATAGAAATTTTAAAAATAATTGTAAATGCTTGAGGTAACTTTTTAAATATCATGCATCTATATATCTATAGATATCCATATCTTGGATGAGCATTTCCTAAATGATTCTTCGAGGCGAACATCAATAGAGTCTCTTGCTTCTACTAGAGGGGGAGGGCGAGGTCATGGATCAAAGAGAATATCAAATGAATCGGGGGAGGTCCATCATTCACATTGTGGTGTATATATATATATAAGTAGAATCATATGTATGTACACATATATATTGAATTCAATTTCTATTTTTTTAGATGCTTCACTCACTATGTTGTCACGTGATGGTGGTCAACATTCTCCGTGTGGTCATCAATAGCAGGGTGATCAACATTTTGCAGTGGTCAACATCATTTTGGTAAATTATATAATTTATTATTATTATGTTAAAACAAATTTGTACATGTAAATGAATTGTATGTACATATGCATGTACATGTCTATCTTACATACATGTATGAATACATTTGTTCACATGTTTTTATATTTATGTAATTTTATATATTGATCCAAAGGGTAAAAATATTGGTCCAGTTAGACATAAGTGAAGCTGGATAGTTCAAGAAGAAGGCCAGACACCAACTACCACTTATCCATATGATATTCTGGATGAGCTTCCTTAGTTTGATGCTTAAAACTTGGTTTTACATATTTAAGTTCATGAACATGTAGCAATGAAAGTAAATTTGCATTTAATTGGTACATTTTGCATTAAATCATTCCTATAATGTTTTTTTTTTCTAAGTTAGGCTAATTCTATTACTGAAAAAATATTGTACACTGAGGCCTTAGCCTATGCATATCCATGCCTGAGTGTTGGAAAAAAACAACAGAAACAGAATCTGGATTGCCTATAGTGGGAAACTAGTCAGAATCAAAAAACAATTGCAAAAATTAACTTGCTGCCCATGCAGGGGAAACCAGCAATTGCACACAATTTTTTATCAGTTTTTCAAGGTGAAACAAAAACCAACCAAGTAACCAAATACCATCAGTTTTTCTGGAACCCCCATTAAGAAACTAGAAAGAAAAATTCCCAAAAAAAAACTAAGAATAGCAGACACGTGGCAGGTTGAGTCGCAGGCTGTGTGGCAAACACATGGCAAGCAGTGTGGTTGACTAGGAGCGAGGTGGAGAGGATGAGTGTTCCTCCATGATGAAACACCTATAATCCTCCATGTCGATACCTTCCTGTTGTGAAGCCTCCGTGTTGTCTGCCTGCTGCACCAATTGTTCCTCCTCGATGAAACAATAGTACTGATCCACATCTTCTTCTTCATGCTAGTCCTGGTTCGTCTCCTTCCCTGTTTGTCCCATCTCCTTCCTAGTTTGCCACGTCCTTGCTCTGTGGGTGCTCGTCTGAGCCATGGCTAGTTCTTCTCTGGTGTAGCCACCACCTTCAGTGGTCTGCTCCTTAATTACTCTGGTGTGGCCACCATCTTTAGTGGCCTATCCCTCAATTGCTTGCTCCATCTCGTGAAAGGTTATGGAGATGGTGGTAGTGATGATGGGCCTGTAGATGGATGAATGAAAGGTGAATTGGGTAGAATGGAGATGCAGTTGTGGAGTGGAAGGATTGCCCCTGGGAGCTGAAGCAGGATTGGAAGGAATGCTGCCGGGAGGCGAAGCAGGGGGCGTCGAATGGAGTCGGTGAGGTTGAGAGCGACCTCTTCCACTACGGGTGTTTGGGTAGCACCCTATAGTCTACTAGGCCAGATAGGAAGTGGAATCAGAAACTGGAGAATTAGGGGTTCGTGTCAAGCTTCCTCTACTTCCACCCCTATGACTGTGCATACAATGATGCGTTCTCGACATATTGGCACCAGAAGTTTGAGAATTTCTTCCGGGATTAGGCTCAGTGTGATGCAAAGGCTCAGTAGAATTTATGGTTGGCTCATAGGAGGGACTATCTACAGAGGCCGAGTAGAAGATGAAATGGCAAGCCAGGCTCTGAGTGAAGTGAATTCCCAGGCCTAAATCAATGCAGAAGAGGAGGTGGCAGTGCCTCCCGATGGAAGTGCAAGAGCTGGGCGCTGCAGCAGCTTGAGGGCAGAAGCATTACAGAGGCAGAGGATAATGGACAGATGCAGTGGTAAGATTGTCACCAGAAGTCATTTTTGTGTGGAACCGAGGTGGGTGGTTGCAGATAGGTTGGATATGGCATCCCCTTAAATTCCATTTATGGCTGGTGTTAATACCATTTTTAGATCGTTGTGCCAGATTACGGAGGGCCATGTGGTCTTGCCACATGCCGTTATGGTCTGCCACCACCTTATTATCCTTATTGAGCATCCACATCCAGGAGATGTGCTGCGTTGCACACCAAGTCAGTGCAGGCATGTAATTGAGCTTGGTCATGTAAAATATTGATTGTTCCAAATTTTAGGACCCAATCATGTTCAACTCCTATGTTTGCCAAAAGATCGGCCACCTTGTCGTATTCGCTTTTGACATGAATGAAGGTGATAGCTCTTCTGTTTTTCACCCATTGCTCTATTAGTTCGAGCCTAGCTGCTAGTCTCTAGCTGGTAGCGACTCTCAAAGCTATGGTTCCCAGTTGTATTTGGGTAACCATGTGTATCAGAATTTGGGAGTCCCCTTCTATTATAATAGGATGAAAATTATGTTGATGCGCTAAGTTCATACCTTGCCACAATCCTTCCAGTTCTCTAGAGTTATTTGTGTCCCATCCAAATGAACCAAAGTATATTAGCAGAGGTCGGCCTTCTTGATCTCTGAAAATTCCACCATGTCCTGCTTTGCCTGGGTTTCCTTTTGAGGCCCCATCAAAATTTAGTTTGATCACATTTGTTGGAGGGGGGTTCCAATGTGATGGCTCCTTGCTGATAATGCTTGCTTTGTTGGGATCATTTTGAACCTATGGGAGATTTAATTTCTAGTTGTCCCATATGCTCTGTTCCTGTGCCTGAGTGGGAAAGTCCTCAACACTCCACTGTTGGAGAGCTAGGGTTTCTTGAATATTCTGACATAAATTGGTCCAAATTATATCCAAAGTAGTGCTTTGATTTTTGAAATTCTTTTGTTTCTTTCCTTCCAAATTGTCCAGAAAAGGAAGCCCTGGAGAATTTTCCATAGTTCATTTAGAACTTTTCTTTTATATGGCGCAGGGGTCCAATTGTGGATGGTGCCTTCGATATCCCCTAAGATTCTGCAAGGTCGCTAACATCTGAAGGTGAGTTTTTCCCATAATTGGTTAGCCATGTAGCAGGAGTCCATGACATGTTGAATAGATTCTCATTTTTTTTGAAAATTAGGACGATAAAAGAGTCCCTGGAATCCTCTTTTAATTAAATTATCCCAAGTGAGAATTCTTTGATGATAGAGCAACCAAGTGAAGGTAGAGATTTTGGGCCATATCCCTGTAGTCCAGAGAGGAGTCCAAGCAGGATCAACTGGTTCCTATGTTTGGAGCATCAGGTTATATGCTTCTTTTGTTGTGTAAGTTCCCCTTGGAGTGTAACCCCATCTCAGAACATCTTTTCCATTGGTACATCTGATTTTCTTGCTGATGAGTTCTTTGTGTAGATCCGAGTTATAGGCTTCAGTTTCATGCTGTATTATCTATTCAATAGGTTTCCATTGCCTAAAGCCTTGATTGGTACTTTGAGTACAATATTGTGCTACATGGTTAGTTTGGTTGAGGTTGTTTCCATCATGACTTGTAGGGGGAAGGATTTCTGTAATTTTTGGCCTCTATTGCCATGAATCCATCCAAAAATGTGCAGTTTTCTCATCGCGTATTTCCCAGAAGCTGTGCTTTTGTATTAGCTCTCTATGCTGTTTTTTTGCATTCCATATTAGAGATACTGTGTCTGTAGTGGTGATTCTAATCAGCTCTTCCTGCGGACGATTGTTCGCATATTTTACAGTCCATATTTGGGCCCATGGCTTCTGTGGGCTTGAAACCCATTGCCACCATATTCACGCTCCCATTAATGTGTTACTGTGTTGTGGGTCTCGCAATTCTAGACCCCCCTGCTTTTTTGGTGTGCAGACCGTGACCTATTTTACTAGTGCCCATTTATGGTTTTTCCCTGTGAAGCCCCATAAAAAATTATGTTGCAAATTTTTGATCTTTTTGAGTGCCCATTTCGGTGCTGCAAGAATTGAGAAGAGATAGAAAGGCATGGATTGTAAAACTGCCTTTATCAGAATGAGCCTGCTTGCCATGTTGAGATTTTTGCAGGTCTAGGATGATAAGTGGCTTTCGATTTTCTCAATGAGTTGTTGCAAGAAGGCATGCTTTAAGGCTGAATCTATTAGTGGAGTACCCAAATATTTAGATGGAAGTTTATCTTGTGAGAATCCTATTTTTTTGGAAATTATTCTTTGAGTGGTAGGAGGAGTGTGGAAAAGAAATTGAGATTTAGTAGTATTAATGGTGGTTCCTAAGGCCATGGAAAAGGTTTCTAGTAGAGCTTTGAAAGCACGGGCTTCACTGGCAGAAGGATGTCTGAACAACATATTGTCATCAACAAATTGTTGCTGAGTTATAGCAGTGGTTCCATGGGCAGAGATGCCTCTAAGGTCGTGAGATTGAACAACATTCTTTATAAGGCGACTTAGACATTCTTCCATAATAATAAATAGGAAGGGGGATAAAGGGTCACCTTGATGAATTCCTTTGGATGGGGAGTAGGGTTTGGAGGGGATTCCATTAACTAGGATGGAGTAGAAGGGGGAGGATATGAGATTCATAATCCATCTAACCTAGGTCGGGCTGAAGCTAAAGGCAGTAAGAAATTGTTTTATATAAGTCCAACTTAGTTTGTCGAAAGCTTTAGAAAGATCAATTTTTAGAAGCATACTTGCCTGTTTGTTTCTCTTCAAGGAGTGAATAATTTCATGAGTCAATATGATGCCATTCGAGATTTGACGTACTTCAACATAGCCATATTGTTTCAGCGAAATAAGAAGGGGGAGAAGTGGCTTGAGGCAATTGGCAATGACTTTTGAGATGATTTTGTATATGACATTGCAAAAAGAAATGGGCCTGAACTTCTCTGGAGTACTCAACTGATCTTCTTTAGGAATGAGAGCTATGAATGTTGCATTGAGAGAAGGAAGTAACCAATGCATAGCTCGTGATTCTTCTACCACATTCCAGACTTCCTCTTTGATTTAATCCCAAAAGTGATGGTAGAAGTTAGAGGTGAAGCCATTAGGTTCTAGAGCCTTCCTATCTTTCAGTTGATCTGAAGCTGATTCTACTTCCATCATAGTTATTGGTCACATCAAGAGTTGATTGTGTTCTTCTGTTATAATTATAGGAATATTCTAGAGTATTTTGCTTATTGCAGGCTATCTATTTGTAGACGGCTCTTGATGTACTATTTTGAAGTGATTAGTGAGCTCTTTCTCAATATCTTCATGTTTCTCCATTCTCACTCCTTGTGGATTTTGAATATGCGAAATGGTATTATTCATTCTTCTTTGGATAGTTGTGTGGTGAAAGAATTTGGTGTTTTTTCCCCTTCTTTTAGCCATCTGATTCTTGACTTTTGTTTCCAGAGCATTTCCTCTTGTTTCCTTCTTTCTTCTAATTGTGTTAGAAGAGCTTATTCTTGACTTGCTAAAGTCTTGGTTTTGCCTCCTGTAATGATCTTCTGCTGTAGCTCTATCATACTTTGCTCAAGCACTTTTGATCTTGAAAGATATTACCGAATGTGGTGTGATTCCATTGCTTGATTTTCCTTTTGATGTGCTTCAACCTCTGCTGGAATTTATACATAGTTGAGCCACTAGAGGGAATAAGCTCTCCCAAGCCGACTTGACTATATTTTTGAAATCAAGATGAGTGAGCCAAAAAGTTTCAAATCTAAATGGTTTCCTTTTTGAATTTCCAGGACCCGTCCATTGCATGGAAATGGGCCAGTGATTTAAGCCTGCAATGGGGAGTATTGAGGCGGTAATATCACCTCCTAGATGTACTGCATTATCTGAGATGAGGAATCTGTCCAACCTGGATGTGATTTGTTGAGAGCCTAACCTTTTATTATTCCATGTGAAAAGAACATTATCAAATGGTAAATCAATTAGCCAATTATTTTGAATGTATTATTTGAAGTTGCTGCTTTCACTGTCTAGCTTCCTTCTGCCTCCTTGTTTTTCCTCCAGCTGAGTGATCATATTGAAGTCACTGCCTCTGATCCAGAGTGGATGTGTTCTCATGGAATTGAGAGTTTCCAATGATTTTAGCAATGTATTCTTTTGCATAGTATCTTGAGGGAATTATACATTTATCAAGTGACCATGTATATTGGTTCTGATGATGTGAAAAGTGGCTTGGATAAAATGATGAGATGCATGGAAATCTATAAGGGAGATGTGTTGCATGTTCCAGGCTATAGTAAGCCCCCCCAAAGCTCTTGTTGCATCTATCGTGACAGTTTGGTATCCTATCCAGGCTTTGGATAAAATGGAAGCTAATGTGTTAGTATTACATTTTGTTTCCTGCATGAAGAAAATATGTGGTCTTTCATGCTGTATCATGTTCTTTATCATCCTGTATTTCCCGGGACTATTAAGTCCTCGAGCATTCCATGAGATGAGCTTCATGGTTGACCAATAGGTAAGAATCTACAGCATTTAGTCAACTTGGAGCATTTACGAACTCCAATAGCATTTCCCCAATGAGGATGGTGCATTGTAAATTTGTCTTTCTGCGTCTTTTCTTCCCATCTTTGGTGATGTGTTTCCCATCCCAACTGCTTCCTTGTTGTATGCCCAGTGTGCTGTGCTGGTGTACTTTTGAGAGTACTACTTCCATATTTTCAAGTTGCCTATTTGGTATTTTGTCGAACTCTTTCTTTTTGCATGCTTGTTCGAGACTGAAAATGTCTAGGTCTCCTAGATCAAAGCTTTTAAGTTCTTCCATGTGACTTTGTTGAATACTCTTCGCCATGTGTTGGGTTGTGTTGAGTGGGTCTGTCAGCAAGTTGTCAATGTCTATTCCTTTTGCGGACCATAGGGCTTTTTTGTGATCTTGAAGGGGGATAGGTTGCAAGGTTGTTGGTTGTGGATCTGAGTTATTCGCTAATGATGGTTGAATAGCATCGTTAGGAGTAGGTACAACAAAAGGTTTGGTGGATGGTGCAAAAGTTGTCTTAGCTATATTGGAAGGATTTGATTCTGGCATATCTAGGTTTGACAGAAGGTCAAAACTATTGCTGGAGGATGGTGCGTCAGAGGATGGTATTACATTTTTTGGTGTTGTAGGGGGTTTTTTGTTATGCTTCTTTCTATTAGCAACTTTGTTAAACCCTTCTGCTTCAGATTTTCCCCCATGGTTTATAGATTTAGGAGGGGCATTTAGAGGAAAATCACGGAATAAATGTCCATGGGCGTGGCATTTCTTGCATCTGAAGGGCACATGTTCATAATCTATGGGTTGAATCCATTCAAAGTCATCGTGAAGGAGACTTACCGAATCCGTAAGTGCCTTTCCAAGTTTCATATAAATGCAGATGCGAGCATATGAGGTGTACCGACGAAGCTTTGTTTCCTCTACAATATTTATGAATTCTCCTAGCCCATTGCCAATAGCTTTGAGTGATTCTTCATCCCAGTATTCCAGAGGTAAGAAATACATGTGAACCCATACTGGTGCCCAGTTGAAGTCTTCCTTGTTTGGATTGAATCTTTCTATCCAGTCTCGTAGATATAGACCTGCATCATTGAAGAAATAGGGTCCTCCATCTAGAACGAGATTTCTGTCTTCAATGCAGTTGAAGATGGCTGTGAAAAAACCTTTGGGGCCTAGCTGTAGGGTTACATGTCCCTTAGGCTTCCACTTTGAGGTTATCCATCCTTGCAAAGCTTTTTTAGTAGGCCAGTAACCTATAAATTTACCTATCAGCGCATGGTCTTTCATGTATTGTATTTGTGCATTGATTCTATGATTAGGTAAATCAATCTTGGGTTGTTCCGCTGCAATGGGCTTGCAAGTGGAAGACATTGCCTTCTTTGGTTCTTTAAGTGTTGCAGGTTTGTTTTCTTTTTCATTGTTCAAATCTTAGGTTTCGTTCTTCCCCTGCTGCAGTGTAGGCTGTACCGATGGCTCATTCCTATAATGTTAGTAGATGATTCTTAGGTTTTGTTTAAAGTTGTTTTGTCAAGTTATTTGAAATGAATTTATTAAAATTGAAAATTACAAAATGTGAAGTCTACATTTTTCATTTGAATGAATCTTATAATTTGGTGTAGATGTCTAAAACAATGATAACTTAAAATTGCATTATAAAATATGGTATGTACATTTTGTTTTAATGTATAAAATGGCTACTATGGATGTCAGTTGATAGTTAACTTTTGATATAAAATTGTTTGAATACAAACATAAGTTGGATAAAATTGCATTATAAAACATGGCCCACAATTTGCATGATGCTTTTAAAGGTTTTACATATTTGCATTTAGTTGGTACATTTTGCATTCAATCATTACTATAATGTTAGTAGATGATTCCTAGGTTTTGTTTAAAGTTGTTTTGCCTTGTGTTATTTAAAATGAATCTATTAAAATTGCAAATTACAAAATATGAGGTCTACATTTTACATTTGAATGAATCCTATAATTCGGTGTAGATGTCTAAAAATATGATAACTTAAAATTGAATTATAATATATGGTATGTATATTTTACATTCATATATATAAATTCTAGTATGGATGTGAGTTGATAGTTAACTTTTAATATAAAGTTTTTTGAATGCACAAACATAAGTTAGATAAAATTGCATTATAAAACATGGCCCACAATTTGCATGAATATACATGCATGATTTGATGCTTTTAAAGGTTTTACATATTTTCATTTAGTTGATACATTTCACATTCAATCATTCTTATAATGCTAGGAGATGATTCTTATATTTTGTTTAAATTTGTTTTTGTCAAGTTATTTAAAATGAGTCTATTAAAATTACAAATTAAAAAATGTGAGGTCTACATTTTTCATTTGAATGAACCTTATAATTCGGTGTAGATGTATAAAAAAATGATAACTTAAAATTGTATTGTAAAATATGGTATGTACATTTTGCATTCATGTATAGAAAGAATATTATGGATGTCGGTTGATAGTTAAATTTTAATATAAAGTTTTTTGAATGCACAAACATAAGTTAGATAAAATTCCATTATAAAACATGGCCCACAATTTGCATGATGCATGCATGGTTTAATGTTTTTAAAGGTTTTACAAATAATTTAAGTTCATGAATATGTAGAAATGAAAATAAATTTGCATTTAGTTGGTAAATTTTGCATTGAATCATTCCTATAATGTTAGTAAATGATTCTTAGTAAATGGCTCAACCAACCACGATCACACATTAACAGAGCAGTAATAGTGCAATATAAATCACAAATTAACATAGTAAATCCTCAATACAAGTCTACATAATAGGCAGTATACATATAGATTTGTAACTCAATACAAGACCCAATGAGTACCACTTTCACATCATCACATTCTTAAGAGTGCACAAAAAGAAATGCTAACAATGTACTTGAACTCTAAGTTCTCAAAGATGAATCCAAGGATAAGAAATTGTTGGGCAATTCAATTAAAACAATTATGATGGAATGCCATCTTCAATGATCCGTTCATGGTTAGCTTTTGACATTCTCCATTTTCTAACTTTCAATTGTTTTTTTGATTGAACTTCTATCAACTTTATGCTCGTTGCACACACCAAGTGACTATAATGAAAACTTACTCTTAGTTTGGTGTGTTTCTTGGAAAAAATAACCTTTTGGTATAATAGACCCTCTTTCATATATAAAACCGTTATCATCATAATCTTCCAATAACATCATCTTTCGTTTAGTGCCCACATCAAATAATACTTGGCATTTTCTATGTTGTTAATGGGTGCAACTACAACAAAACAATCTCCTACACAATAAAACAAGTGTAAAAAATCATAATTAACATGAAATTAACTTTAACAATATGGACTTGATTTTATTATCTATTTCTAGGTCTCTATATTTTAACTATTATCTAGATACTTATACACATTGATTTTTAAAATATAAAATTATATATATATATATATATATATATATATATATATTAATATATATATATATATATTGAAATGTTACCTTCTCTAACAAGATCAGAAACTTGATCACCTTTAGATGATGTTATAGCCTCCTTCTGATTCCATCTCTTCAAAGCTTGCAACTGACATTTTCCCCTTTGTATTTTAGTTCTATATGTTGCCGAGGTTTTACATAATATTATTTTCACAAACATCATTGCATTGTGTGTACTGTTATGCAAACAGGACAAAAAAAAAAAATATTTTCTTTTATCAAATGCAAACAGATTTTGGTAATCCTTTGTTTTAATTGGATGCAATTTTTTAGTCCCTTTTACTATTTTAGCTTCATATATAATCAATCTATCTACATCTTCGGCTCTAATATGCCAAACAAACCTATAGTAAATTAAAACAAGAACTTCAATATGTTATTTAAAATACAATTTATATATTAAAGACAATCATCCTCATACTGTTTAAACTATATAACTTATAAATGTTTAAAATTAGAAAATCAATAAAAATTATCATATATTAAAACTATATACAAGTTAATTTGTATATATGTACATAACTTCGTACCTCCCTTGATGGGTTAGTTTGATGTCTTAGTGCAACATTGCACCATTTAACAACTTGTCCAGCTAAGACAAGTCTATTTGCAGAGTGGTCCATTTGATATCTTCGAAGTGCTCATTTTATACATGCTCCTGCACCATCATGTTCTCCTTTTCCATGACTAGTCTCAAAGAAATTCCAAAAATGTTTAATGTGGGTTTTCTTATGAAGATGACATAACCAAAAGAATTATCATGAAGATTTGAATTGACCTGTGGATCCATATGAACATATCCAATGTTCATTGAATTTTATTCCATGACCTTCCAATGAGTCATAAATCTGATCAAAACAATGTTGTACAAATTGTATATCATGTGTACAAACATCACTTATATAAAAGTGATATTCTTTAATAACATGTTGATTCTCACTAGTGCTTTCTATATCATCAACATTTTGTTTAGCATGTCTATATAGAATATGGACAAGCATAGACTTGGTCAGAATGGTAATATTCACTTTGTATTTCATTTTGTGCAACAAATGTGTAATTCTATGCAAAATCAACTATTGACAAAATGGTCCCTGGTGGAAAAATTTCATGGGAGTTTTTGAATTGCAGGTCCTGCCATTGAGCTGTATGTGAATGCTTGGTGTACTTATAAATTTTTGTCTCAAATTTCTTCAAAAACTCTATCACAGGAATTTCTTCTTCTTGTATCAATCCTTTTAGCACTTGTACTATTATTTGAAATAATCGAGTACGGATATATTCATATCTCTTCCATTTCAATTTTAGGTTAGACAATGATTAATTATTTATATCAATATAATATTTGTCATGAAATAAAGTCAAATTTCCACAATGATCACATTTTTTACCACCAACACATTTCCTTTGGTAAAATAATTCATGGCTTTCTCTTGCACATAGAATTTTAAATATGAAATCATGGATAGTGTAAGGAGGAGGTGAATTTTTCTAAAATATTTTACCAAAATTAAGGAAGGTATTATAATAAAATTGAAATTCCACATGACAACGAAGCAAAAAATTTATCAATTGACAGTTAGGGGATACATACCTATTCTCAACATCGCGGATATACAGTGATAGGTTTAACATACCATGGTTTTTGTTGCACAAAAGTATTGATTGAGACATTAATTCTGTGATTCTCTTCTATAAACATATTGAACAACTCTATCTTAGTGGTGTCCAAGATATGTTTTGCATGTTCTTCATACTGATTTGGTGTTATTCGCCGCATCACATCCCTTACTTTTAGTGAAACATGTGATATTTTCATCCAATATTCATATATTATTTTTATAACATCTTATCCAAGTCTATATTTGTATGGTTGCCTACAAATAACTGCCCAACAAGCAAGTTCATCATTTACGTCTATTTGTAATCAAAATTTCCTATGTTTGTGGAATGTTTTTCGTGAGCTCCCTAATATTTTGCCATAGATTTTACCAAATGATTTTCTTTAGTACTTGATGAAACCACTGCCATTTGTATTTCTCTACGTGCAACTACATCATTTTTCTTTCTAGATCTTCCAATTGTTTGTAGAGCACTATTTATATTTTAAATCACATTTTCCTTCACCGTTTTATCTTTCAATGATGTTTGAATACCCAATAGAGTTGTAACGTCTTTTAATTTTTTTGATGTTAAGAGACCTCTCAAAATTTGAGCTTGAAATGTCACACTTTCATCTTTGAAGACTTCTCAATAATGACCTTAACACGATATCGTATAACATGGTCAGCATTTTAATCTTCATATATGTCAGTGTCAACAATTTTTAACATCTCATCATCGATATTGATTTTATTTGTATATATGAAAATTAAATGTAAATGGGTATAAAGATTCATTAAATAATTAAATTAAAAAATAGTGTTGGAATGAAATTGAAATTAATACATATGTATAATTTCAATCACACACACA
>APFE030950878.1:493398-517351 GCA_000404065.3 Pinus taeda | reverse complement strand
TATATATACTTGTTGGTGATTCAACTTCTTCACTTGAATCTCTTGCAACATCTTCAACAACATTATCTATGATTGGTTCATTATCTTTTTCACTTTGTATTTCAACATTTTCAATCTCGTCATCAATGTTATGAGGAATATCTCTCTTTGTTTAAATTGCAAAATATTTTTCAAATTAATTCATCAAATAAAAATTAAATTTCAAAATACACTAGTTAAATTTTAAATATCATTTATAATATTTAAATTTACATACCTGCTTCAACTTCTAGTTGAGATTGATTTTCCCTTTCAATATTTACACGCTCTTACTTCTTTCATTTGTAATAGTTTCTTCCATATTCTGTATGAGCCCCAATGTCTCTTGTTGCAATTTCTTTGATTTCCCATGATAATTCAACTTATGTAGATTTTTAAAATCCAACCCAAAAAAGTCAATTTCAAAATCTTGCAAGAAAACTCACTTTCAAAATTTAGACCAAAAATCTCACTTTAAAAATTCAACACAAAATACTTACTTTAAAAAAAACTCAATTTAAAAATTCAGCCAAAAAAAATTACTAAAGAAAAAAAAACTCACATTAAAAATTCAGCACAAAAAGCTCACTTTAAAAATTCAACTCAAAAGCCTTACTTTAAAAATTAAAATAAAAAATCTCACATTAAAAATTTAGCCCAAAATACTTACTTTAAAATTTAAACTAAAAAATCTGACTTTAAAAATTCAGCAAAAAAGACTTACTTTAAAAATTAAGCTAAAAATTCTCACTTTAAAAATTCAGCGTAAAAGACTTACTTTAAAAATTAAGCTAAAAAACTCATTTTAAAAATTCAGTGCAAAAGACTTACTTTAAAAGTTAAGTCCAAAGAATTTCTTCTAAAAATTCAGCCTAGAAGATTTAGCTTAAAGGTTCACTCCAAATGAGGAAATAATGTGAAAATAATGTTTTGATTCCATTTATTTATATCATTCATGCGAAACGTTTTTTTCGAAGGGTTGCATTGCTTCATTTTTGCAGCCGACGAAAAATATCGACACATTTTCGGCTGAAATTTTAAAAATATTTTGGCCAAATTTTTAAAGTAATTCAATCGAATTATTTTTCCGTTTATTTTACAGGCATTGCCGACAAACACAAGTTCGAATGAATGTGGTTTTAGTGTGACTGAACGTTTTTAACCTACAAATCTGCAACAAATCGGCTCTAGTCACCTTTTTCCGAATTCAGAATGCTTAAACTCCATCAAATTTGGTGCATTTATTGTCGAAACCAATACCAACATTTCCATAATTGAATCTACTTTCAGTAGATATAAATTTGATGGAATTTCATAGAAATTTTCTAATTTTAATTCATTTTCTAAAAAAATGTGTGCAAAAAATTTCTCAAGGTAATTATGATTCAATGAAATAAAAAATATGTATCTTCCAAAATACACCATAAATAAATATGAAAAATTTATGGTTCATTACATTGGTCCGTCTTTTGTAATGGGTAGTTTTTATATTTTTTATTTATAACTAATATGTTGAGAAACTTGACGCTCAACTAAATATTTTCAAAATATGTAGTTTTTTCATATTGTTCCAGCTCAAAAGATTCTAGTAATTATAATGTGCATCAGTTAGTTTTATAAATATAACGATATCGAAGTAGAGTCTATCTAGATTGTTGCAACACATTTTTTTTTGAAAAATGCCAAGTTAACAAAGAATACACTAGTGCTAAAAAACATGAGGTGTTATGAATCCCTTGATTTTTAAAGAAAGCACATTCAAACAATTGCTAACTTGAAATATCAAATGTGAATAAAAAAATTCCAAAAAAGTAAGTAACAAAAATCTAACAAATTTTTTGACAAGTTTTCTTTTTATTGTAAAATGAAATTCTAAATAGAAAAATTTCTTTGGCTTGCCGAAAGATGAAGGACATCTAAAAATGTTAATTTTTTCTCAAGAATGATAGTCTATTCCCTACGAAGAAGTCCCAAAAACATGAAGACTCATGAATACAAAAAATAAGTTAATGACATTGTAAGGAGGAGTTCTTTAAGCAGCTGGTTGTCCCATGATCTCCACCTAAATAGCTAATGTAGGTCCCTAATTAAGAGGGAACCTGGAAACATATTTCTAACTTGGTAGAAACTTGGAAGAAAATTCCTAAGCCAAGAGGGAGCTTAGGTACATTCCTTCCAGAGGAATGAGTACATTCCTACATTAGAATAGATATATCCTCCCTAATTAAGAGGGAGAGATATACACATCATTACTGTCTTCACTTGGGAAGATATAATGAAGGATTGGATAAGAATCTAACACCCGATACTCTTTAAGGACATGTTAGGGAATACAAGATAATTTGTAGTCATAGAGGATCGATATTCTTTGAGGACTGTGAATCCAAGATAAGAATAGTCATGGGGGAACATACTCTAAGAGAACCCGAGTGGGTTATGTTCCGAGAGAGACAATGATGAAGGTGTCTATAAATCATTGGTCTTGATAGCATTGTGCTTCAATATTATGGAGAGATAGATATGTTAGTCAAGGCCTTTCTATATGAAAATGATGGATGATATGATGCTAAATAGATGGGTTACTAATTTGACTCTTCTTATGAGAATTATTCAGATTGAGAATGTCCAAGTACCTTGTATAGATTATGAATACCTCCCTAGTTAAGAGAGAGCGTTGAAATATGTAACTAGGTTCTGTCTTCATAATGACATGAGTAATTATGATTTTATTTAATGAAATAAAGAAAAATAAAATTTATTATTGTAAGACATGAGGCATGGGTTTCATGCTCATGATAATATATTTTTATAGGTGAAAGCAACCATTGTGTGCTTATAGGTTTGTTATCAAGTCATTGAGTCATTTTCATGTATGAATGACCCTTTTGGGCATGTTACATATTGTAAAGAAAATTATTTGATTCAAATTAGAATCAAAATACCCTCCAAGGCCAAGTCAATCACGCAAGCATTAAGTCAACCTATTGGAGCAACAATTCAACCTAAGAACATGTCATGTCAGCCTAATATGAGGCACAAGGAAGCCCATATATAGGGCACTCGACCTCATTTAGAGGAGACACTCTCACTTACACAAGTTCGATCATAGAGACAAAAAGAAGTGAGAAGAATAGGAGATCGAAGTAAGGATAAGAAGTCAAAGTTTTGGGTTTTGTTTTGGGCTACTTCTCTCCACAAGTATGAAGGAATTAGGGAACATTTTGTTGCAGTGAAGCTAATTTGCAGAAGTGAAGTTAGGTCACCAAGAAGGAATGTTCTGGAAGCCAAATTTTCTAAGAGATATAATCTACCTAAGCAAAGAAGAGAAGTTACAGTTTCTAGGAAAAACGAAGTTGAAGTTGGAGTTTATGGTTGCAGTCGAAGTCACAGTTTCTGGGCAAGTCAAAGTTGTAGTTTCCGGGAAAAATGAAGCTGTAGGTTCTAGGCAAGTCAAAGTTACATTTTCAGGGCAAGTCGAAGGTGCAGTTGCAGGATAGTTCAAAGTTGCTAGAAATAGGAGCTACTCAAAGAAGGATCATTGAACTTGTCTTGGAAGGGTTCTTGGTCAAGGGTCTATGTATTGGAATTCATCAATTGAAGATTTTATAAGAAGAAGAATTCATTGGGTTTTCCTCTCAAGCTTGGAGAGTTTTTGGCCCTGTATGATCACTTACATCTTGTGTCCTTTGTCTCATTGTTATTTATGGTTTGGTAGTTGTTTGATGAAGAAAAACACAACAATAATCATTTACAAGAAGAATCTAATTAAGAAAAAGTAAAAAGTCCTCACAAGTAGTTATCATTACAAGGGAAATCATCTAATCTCTAAGCCCTGGATTTCTCAACACCTATGTCTCTCTGTACAACAATCCAAACTGGGTAGTGCCTCTGAGGTATCATAGAACATGCTTAGATGCCTTACAAAATAATTTGTTTGACCTAACCATATCTTGGCCTAGTTGGTTGAATTCATAGCACATATCTGGTCATGTGTTCACAAGATACATTAGTGAACCCACCAACTACTGATAAATAGTAGCATCAACTTCCTCACCTGAAGTAGCATTCTCTTTCCTCTAGTTGGTCACCAGAGGTGTCTCCATGGGTTTGCAACTATCCATGAAAAAACTCTGAAGTATCTCATTGGCATACTTTCCCTGAGAGACAAACAGTTCCCCATCACCTTGCCATACTTCAAATCCAAGGAAGTAGTGTATGAGACCCATATCCTTCATTTTAAAAACTTTTGCAAGGTACTCCTTGCAAGATCTGATCAGCTGCTCATCACCAGTTAAAATAAAATCATTAAAATATAAGACAATAATAAACAATTAACCTTTTACCAAGATATAATAGAGGTTTTCATTTGCTTCACTTTTGGTGAAGCCCAAACCAATGAGATAGCTATCGATCCTGGTGTACCAAATACAAGGTTATTGCTTTACACCATATAATACTCGCTTGAGTCTGCACACATGAAACTCCTGATCAACAATCTTGAAGCCTTTTGGTTGCTCGATATACACCTCCTCCTCAATAAATCCATTGAGGAATGCTATTTTCACAACCATTTGGTGGATCATCCACCTCATCTGTGCAGCTAGAGAAATAATAGATGAGTACCTTTCTATAGGAGAAAATGTATCCTCATAGTCAATCACTTCAACTTTAGAGTACTCCTTGGCCACAAATCCGAACTTATACTTTTTGATGCTTCCATCCACTATGTGCTTTACCTTGAAGATCCATCTCGAACCCACAACTGATTTGTTTGGTGGTCTTGGGACCACTTCCCAAACACCATTCTTTACAATGGATTCCCAATCCTCCAACATTACATCAACCCATACAATTTTCTCTACCACTTCCTTGAAAGAGGATGGCTCAATATCTACAAGCTCAGTTATTAGAGCCATGTAGCTAGTGTATCGATCTGGTGACCTTCTCTGCCTGTGCTTATTTGAAGGAGCATCCACTTTCCCGCTCGCATATTGCACAAGTATCTCAGCTTCCCTGGTCCTTTTCCAGACTTATCTGGATGGTTTTGTTTGAGTGGTTATCTCCACTCTTTTCTCCTCAATTTGTGGATGCTCCACAACTTCTTGAGGCTCCATACTAGGCAGTATACATATAGCTTTGTAACTCAATACAAGACCCAATGAGTATCACTTTCACATTATCACATTCCTAAGAATGTATGACTTAAGAGTGCATGAAAAGAAATGCTAACAATGTACTTAAACTCTAAGTTCTAAAAGATGAATCCAAGTATAAGAAATTGTTGGGCAGTTCAATTAAAAAAATTCTAATGGAATGTCATCTTCAATGATCCGTTCATGGTTAGCTTTTGAAATTCTCCATTTTTTAACTTTCAATTGTTTTTTTTATTGAACTTATATCAACTTTATGCTTGCTGCACACACCAAGTGACTATATTGAAAACTTACTCTCAGTTTGGTGTGTTTCTTGAAAAATAACCTTTTAGTATAATAAACCCTTTTTCATATATAAAACCGTTATCATCATAGTATTCCAATAACATAATCTTTTGCTTAGTGCACCACATCAAATAATACTTGGCATTTTCTATGTTTTTTATGGGTGCAACTACAACAAAAAATCTCCTACACAATAAAACAAGTGTAAATTCAAATCATAATTAACATAAAATTAACTTTATCAATATGGACTTAAATTTATTATCTATTTCTAGATCTCTACATTTTAACTATTATCTAGATACTTATACGCATTGATTATATATATATATATATATATACCTTTTGAAATCAATTGAAATGTTACCTTCTCTAACAAGATCAGAAACTCGATCACCTTCAGATGATGCTATAGTCTCCTCTGATTCCATCTCTTAGAAGCTTGCAACTGACATTTTCCCCTTTGCATTTAGTTTTGTATGTTGCCAAGGTTTTACATGCATATTATTTTCACAAACATCATTGGATTGTGTGTCGCATATGCAAGCAGGACAAAAACAAGAATATTTTATTTTATCAAATGAAAAAAGTTTTTGGTAATCCTTTGTTTTCATTGAATGCAATTTTCGAGTCCTTTTTACTATTTCAGCTTCATATATAATCAATCTATCTACATATTTGATGCCAATATGCCAAAAAAACCTATAGTAAATTCAAACAAGAATTTAAATATGTTATTTAAAATGCAATTTATATATCAAAGACAATCATCCTCATACCGTTTAAACTATATAATTTATAAATGTTTAAAATTAAAAAATTAATAAAATTTATCATGTAAAAACTATATACAAGTTAATTTGTATATATGTACATGCCTCCATACTACTGTTGATGGGTTAGTCTGATGGCTTAGTGCAACATTGCACCATTTAACAACTTGTCCAGCTGAGACAAGTCTATTTGCAGAATGGTCCATTTGATATCTTCAAAGTGCTCATTTTATACATGCTCTTGCACCATCATGTTCTCCTTTTCCATGAATAGTCTCAAAGAAATTCCAACAATGTTTAATGTGGGTTTTCTTATGAGGACGACATAACCAAAAGAATGATCATGAAGATTTGAATTGACATGCGGATCCATATGACCATATCCAATGTTCACTGAATTTTATTCCATGACCTTTTAATGAGTCATAAATCTGATCAAGACAATGTTGTACAAAATGTGTATCATGTGTATGATCATCGCTTATATAAAAGTAATATTCTTTAATAACATGTCAATTCTCACTAGTGCTTTCTATATCATCAAAATTTTGTATAGCGTATCTATATAGAATATGGACAAGCACAGAGACTTGGTCAGAATGATAATATTCACTTTGTATTTCATTTTGTGTAACAAATGTGTAATTATATGCAAAATCAACTATTGACAAAATGGTCCCTAGTGGAAAATTTCACGGGATTTTTTTAATTGCAGGACCTACCATTGAGTTGTATGTGAATGCTTGGTGTACTTATAAATTTTTGTCTCAAATTTCTTCAAAAACTCTATCACAGATATTTCTTCTTCTTGTAAATCAATCCTTTTAGCACTTGTACTATTATTTGAACTGTTCGAACTATGGATATATTCATATCTCTTCCATTTCAATTTTAGGTTAGACAATGATTAATTATTTATATCAATATAATATTTGTCATGAAATAAAGTCAAATTTCCACAATAATCACATTTTTTACCACCAACACATTTCTTTTGGTAAAATAATTCATGACTTTCTCTTGCACATAGAATTTTAGATATGAAACCATGTATAATTTAAGGAGGAGGTGATTTTTTCCAAAATATTTTATCAAAATTAAGGAAGGTTTCATAGTATAATTAAAATTCCACATGATAATGACAACAACAGGTGTCACGTACAGTGATAGGTTTAACTTACCATGGTTTTTGTTGCACAAAAGCACTTATTGAGATATTAATTCCACGATTCTCTTCTATAAACTTATTGAACAACTCTATCTTAGTGGTGTCCAAGATATGTTTTGCATGTTCTTCACATTGATTTCGTGTTATTCTTCACCACATCACATTCCTTACTTTTAGTGAAACATGCGATTTTTTATCCAATATTCATATATTAATTTTATAACATCTTATCCAAGTCAATCTTTGTATGGTCGCTTACAAATGTCTGCCCAACAAGTGAGCTCATCATTTATGTTTATTTGTAATCAAAATTTCCTATGTTTGTGCAATGCTTTTCGTGAGATCTCTAATAGTTTTTCCATAGATTTTACCAAACAATTTTCTTTACTACTTGTTGAAACCACTGCCATTTTTATTTCTCTACGTGCAACTACATCATTTTTCTTTCTAGATCTTCCAATTGTTTCTAGAGCACTATTTATATTTTAAATCACATTTTCCCTCACCTTTTTATCTTTCAAGGATTTTTGAATTACCAATAGAGTTGTAGTGTCTTTTAATTTATTTGATGTTAAGAGACCTCTCAAAATTTGAGCTCAAAATGCCACACTTTCATCTTTGAGGAACTTCTCAATAATGACCTTAACACGATATCGTATAACATGGTCAACTTTGTTATCTCCATATATGTTTGTGTCATCATTTTTTAACATCTCATCATCGATATTGATTTTATCTGTACATATGAAAATTAAATATAAATGGGTATAAATATTCATTAAATAATTAAATTAAAAAATAGAGTTTGAATGAAATTGAATTATTAAATATGTATAATTTCAATAAATACACATGATATCTATATATATATATATATATATATACTTGTTGGTGATTCAACTTCTTCACTTGAATCTCTTGCAACATCTTCAACAACATTATCTATGATTGGTTCATTATCTTTTTCACTTTGTATTTCAACATTTTCAATCTCGTCATCAATGTTATGAGGAATATCTCTCTTTGTTTAAATTGCAAAATATTTTTCAAATTAATTCATCAAATAAAAATTAAATTTCAAAATACACTAGTTAAATTTTAAATATCATTTATAATATTTACATTTACATACCTACTTCAACTTCTAGTTGAGATTGATTTTAGCTTTCAATATTTACACGCTCTTCCTTCTTTCTTTTGTAATAGTTTCTCCCGTATTCTCAATGAGCCCCAATGTCTCTTGTTCGATCATATTTTCGCTTACAATTTCTTTGATTTCCCATGATAATTCAATCTATCTAGATTTTTAAAATCCAACCCAAAAGAGTCAATTTCAAAATCTTGCAAAAAAAAGCTCACTTTCAAAATTTAGACCAAAATCTCACTTGAAGAATTCAGAACAAAATACTTACTTTAAAAAAACTCACTTCAAAAATTCAGCCAAAAAAATTTACTTAAAAAAAAACTCACCTTAAAAATTTAGCACAAAAAAGTCATTTTAAAAATTCAGCCCAAAAGAATCATTTTAAAAATTAAGCTAAAAAATATCACTTTACAAATTCAGCCCAAAAGACTTGCTTTAAAATTTAAGCTAAAAAATCTGACTTTAGAAATTCAACCAAAAAGACTTTAAAAATTAAGCTAAAAGTTCTCACTTAAAAAATTCAGCCCAAAAGACTTACTTTAAAAGTTAAGTCCAAAAAAATTCTTTTAAAAATTCAACCTAGAAGATTTAGCTTAAAAGTTCACTCCAAATGAGGAAAGAGTGCGAAAATAATGTTTCGATTCCATTTATTTATATCATTCGTGCGCAACTTTTTTTTCGAAGGGTCGCATCATTTCATTTTTGCAGCCGACGAAAAATATCGACACATTTTCGGCCGAACTTTTGAAAATATTTTGGCCAAATTTTTAAAGTAATTCGACTGAATTATTTTTCTATTTATTTTAACGGGTGTTGAGGACAAGCACAAGTTTGAATGAATGTGGTTTAGTGTGACTGAATTGTTTTAACCTACAACTCTGCAACAAATCAGCTCTAGTGACCTTTTTCCAAATTCAGAATGCTTAAACTCCATCAAATTTGGTGAATTTATTGTCGAAACTAATACCAACATTTGCATAATTGAATATACTTTCAGTAGATATAAATTTGATGGAATTTCATAGAAATTTTCTAATTTTAATTAATTTTCTAAAAAAATATGTTCAAAAAATTTCTTAAAATAATTATGATTCAGTGAAATAAAAAATATGTATCTTCCAAAATATACTATAAAAAAAAATGAAAAATTTATGGTTCATTACATTGGTCCGTCTTTTGTAATTTTATATTTTTAGTTTATAACTAATCTATTGAGAAACTTGACGCCTAACTAAATATCTTCAAAATCTATAGTTTTTTCATGTTGGTTCAATTCAAAAAATTCTAATAATTATAATGTGCATCAATTGGTTTCATAAATATAACAATATTTAAGTAAAGTCTATCTATTTGTTGCAACACACTTTTTTCTTCAAAAATGCCAAGTTAACAAAGAATACACTAGTGCTAAAAAACATGATGTGTTATGAATCCCTTGATTTTTAAAGAACACACATTCAAACAATTGCTAAATTGACATATCAAATGTGAATAAAAAAATTCCAAAAAATAAGTAATAGAAATCTAATAAAATTTTTCACAAGTTTTCTTTTTATTGTAAAATGAAATTCTAATAGAAATTTTTCTTTGGCTTGCCGAAAGTTGAAGAACTTATAAAAATGATAATTGTTTCTCAAAAATGATAGTCTATTCCCTACGAAGAAGTCCCAAAAACATGAAGACTCATGAATACAAAAAATAAGTTAGTGACATCGTAAGAAGGAGTTCTTTAAGCAGCTGGTTGTCCTATGATCTCCACCTAAAGAGCTACTGTCGGTCCCTAATTAAGAGGGAGATTGGAAACAATTTTCTAACTTGGTAGAAACTTGGAAGAAAATTCCTAAGCCAAAAGGGAGCTTAGGTACATTCCTTCCATAGGAATGAGTACATTCCTTGATTGGAATAGGTATATCCTCCCTAATTAAGAGGGAGAGATAAACACATCATTATTGTTTTCACTTGGGAAGATATTGGAGGATTGAGTAAGAATTCGACATCCTATACTCTTTAAGGACATGTTAGGTAATACAAGATAATTGTAGTCATAGAGGATCAATATTCTTTGAGGACTATGAATCGAAGATAACAATTGTCCCGAGGGAACATACTCTGAGAAAACCCAGGTGGGGTATGTTCCGAGAGAGATAATGATGAAGGTGTCTATTAATAATTGGTCTCGCCAGTGTTGTGCTTTGATCTTATGGAGAGATAGAGATGTTAATCAAGGCCTTGCTATATGAAAATGATGGATGATATGATGCTAAACAGATGGATTACTAATCTGACTCTTCTTATGAGAATTATTTAAATTGAGAATGTCCAAGTACCTTGTATAGATTATGAATACTTCCCTAGTTAAGAGGGAGTGTTGAAATATTTAACTAGGTTCGGTCTTCATCATGACATGAGTAATTATGATTTTATTAATTGAAAGAAATAAAAATAAAATTTATTATTATAAGACACGAGGCATGGGTTTCATGCTCATGATAATTTATTTTTATAGGTGAAAGCACCCATTATGTGCTTATAGGTTTGTTATAAAGTCATTGAGTCATTTCATTTATGAATGACCCTTTTGGGCATGTTACATATTGTAAAGAAAATTATTTGATTCAAATTAGAATCAAAATACCCTCCAAGACCAAGTCAATCACGCAAGCATCAAGTCAACCTATTTGAGCAACAATTCGGCCTAAGAACATGTCATGTAGACCTAATATGAGGCACAAGGAAGCCTATATATAGGGCACTCGGCCTCATTTGGAGGAGGCACTCTCACTTACACAAGTTCTATCATAGAGACAAAAAGAAGTGAGAAGAAGAGGAGATAAAAGTAAGGATAAGAAGTCAAAGTTTTGGGTTTTGTTTTGGGCTACTTCTCTCCACAAGTGCGAAGGAATTAGGGAACATTTTGTTGTAGTGAAACTGAGTTGCAGAAGTGAGGTTAGGTCACCAAGAAGGAATGTTGTGGAAGACAAATTCCCTAAGAGAGATAATCTACCTAAGTGAAGAATATAAGTTACATTTTCTAGGAAAAATCGAAGTTGAAGTTGGAGTTTATGGTTGTAGCTGAAGTTGCAGTTTTTGGGCAAGTCGAAGTTGCAGTTTCTAGGCAAATTGAAGTTGTAGTTTCTAGGCAAGTCAAAGTTGCATTTTTTGGGCAAGTCGAAGGTGCAGTTGCAGGATAGGTCAAAGTTGCTAGAAATAGGAGCATTGACCTTGTCTTGGGAGGGTTCTTGGTCAAGGGTCTAGGTATTGGAATTCATCAATTGAAGATTCTATAAGAAGAAGAATTCTTTGGGTTTTCCTCTCAAACTTGGAGAGGTTTTGGCCTTGGATGATCACTTACATCTTGTGTCATTTGTCTCATTGTTATTTATGGTTTGGTAGTTGTTTGATGAAGAAAAACACAATGATAATCATTTACAAGAAGAATATAATTAAAAAAAGGTAAAAAGTCCTCACAAGTAGTTATCATTACAAGGGAAATCATATAATCTCTAAGCCCTGGATTTCTCAACACCTATGTCTCTCTGTACAACAATCCAAACTGGGTAGTGCCTCTGAGGTATTGTAGAACATGCTTAGATGCCTTACAAAATAATTTGTTTGGCCTAACCATAGCTTGGCTCAGTTGGTTGAATTGATAGCACATATTTAGTCATGTGTTCACATGCTACATTAGTGAACCCACCAACTACTAATAAATAGTATCATCAACTTCCTGACCTGAAGTATCATTCTCTTTCCTCTAGTTGGTCACTAGAGGTGTCTCCATGGGTTTACAACTGTCCATGCAAAACCTCTGAAGTATCTCGATGGCATACATTGCCTGAGAGACAAATAGTTCCCCATCACCTTGCCATAATTCCAATACAGGGAAGTAGTGCATGAGACCCATATCCTTCATTTCAAACTCTCTTACAAGGTACTCCTTGTAAGATCTGATCAGCTGCTCATCCCTAGTTAAAATAAAATCATTAAAATATAAGACAATAATAAACAACTAACCTTCTACGAAGATATGATAGAGGTTTTGATCCACTTCACTTTTGGTGAAGCCCAAACTAGTGAGATAACTATCGATCCTGGTGTACCAAGCATAAGGTTTTTGCTTTAGACCGTATAATGCTCGCTTGAGTGGTTTTTGCTTTAGACCGTATAATGCTCGCTTGAGTGGTTTTTGCTTTAGACCGTATAATGCTCGCTTGAGTTTGCACACAAGAGACTCCCAATCAAAAGTCTTGAAGCCTCCTGGTTGCTCGATATACACCTCCTCCCCATTAAATCCATTGAGGAATGCTATTTTCACATCCATCTGGTGGATCATCCACCTCATCTGTGCAGTTAGAGAAATAATAGATGAGTACCTTGCTATAGGAGACCGTGTCTCCTCATAGTCAATCACTTCAACTTGAGAGTACTCCTTGGCCACAAACCTGACCTTCTACTTTTTGATGCTTCCATCCACTGTGTGCTTTACCTTGAAGATCCATCTCAAGCCCACAACTAATTTGTTTAGTGGTCTTGGGACCACTTCCCAAACACTGTTCTTTACAATGGATTCCCATTCCTCCAACATTGCATCAACCCATATAGTTTTCTCTACCACTTCCTCGAAAGAGGATGGCTTAGTATCTCCAAGCTCAGTTATTAGAACCATGTAGCCAGTGTATCGATCTAGTGACCCCCTATACCTATGCTTATTTGAAGGAGCACCCACTTTTCCCCTCACATATTACACAAGTATCTAAGCTTCCCTGGTCATTTTCCTGCCTTACCTAGATGGTTTTGTTTGAGTGGTTATCTCCACTCTCTTCTCCTCAATTTGTGTCCACTCCACAACTTCTTGAGGCTCCATAATAGGCAATATACATATAGCTTTGTAACTCAATACAAGACCCAATGGGTATCACTTTCACATCATCACATTCCTAAGAATGTACAACTTAAGAGTGCACAAAAAGAAATGCTAACAATGTACTTGAACTCTAAGTTCTTAAAGATGAATCCAAGTATAAGAATTTTTTGGGCAGTTCAATTAAAAAAGTTTTAATGGAATGTCATCTTCAATGATCTATTCATGGTTAGCTTTTGACATTCTCCATTTTTTGACTTTCAATTGTTTTTTTGATTGAACTTATATCAACTTTATGCTCGCTGCACACACTAAGTGACTATATTGAAAACTTACTCCCAATTTGGTGTGTTTGTTGGAAAATAACCCTTCAGTATAATAGACCCTCTTTCATATATAAGATTGTTATCGTCATAGTCTTCCAATAACATCATCTTTCGTTCAGTGCACCGCACCAAATAATACTTGGCATTTTTTATGTTGTTAATGGGTGCAACTACAACAAAAAAATCTCCTACATAATAAAACAAGTGTAAATTCAAACCATAATTGACATCAAACTAACTTTATCAATTTGGACTTGATTTTATTATCTATTTCTAGATCTCTATATTTTAACTATTATCTAGATACTTATACACATTGATTATATATATATACACACACACACACCTTTTGAAATCAATTGAAATGTTACCTTCTCTAACAAGATCAGAAACTCGATCACTTTCAGATGATGCTATAGTCTCCTCTGATTCCATCTCTTCGAAGCTTGCAACTGACATTTTCCCCTTTGTATTTAGTTCTATTTGTTGCCAAGGCTTTACATACATACTATTTTCGCAAACATCATTGGATTGCGTGTCCTGTATGCAAACAGGACAAAAACAAGAATATTTTATTTTATCAAATGAAAAAAGATTTCAGTAATCCTTTGTTTTAATTGAAGGCAATTTTTGAGTTGCTTTTACTAGTTCAACTTCATATATAATCAATATATCTACATCTTTGACTCTAATATGCCAAAAAAACCTATAGTAAATTCAAACAAGAATTTAAATATGCTATTTAAAATACAATTTATATATCAAAGACAATCATCCTCATATTGTTTAAACTATATAATTTATAAATGCTTAAAATTAGAAAATTAATAAAAATGATCATATATTAAAACTATATACAAGTTAATTTGTATATATGTACATGCCTCCGTAATTCCCTTGATGGGTTAGTCTGATGGCTTAGTGCAACATTGCACCATTTAACAACTTGTCTAGCTAAGACAAGTCTATTTGCAGAGTGGTCCATTTGATATCTTCAAAGTGCTCATTTTATACATGCTCCTGTACCATCATGTTTTCCTTTTCCATGACCAGTCTCAAAGAAATTCCAACAATGTTTAATGTGGGTTTTCTTATGAAGATGACATAACCAAAAGAATGATCATGAAGATTTGAATTGACTTGTGGATCCATATGACCATATCCAATGTTCACTAAATTTTATTCCATGACCTTTCAATGAGTCATAAATCTGATCAAAACAGTGTTGTACAAAATGTGTATCATGTGTATGATCATCGCTTATATAAAAGTAATATTCTTTAGTAACATGTCGATTCTCACTAGTGCTTTCTATATCATCAACATTTTGTTTAACATGTCTATATAGAATATGGACAAGCATAGAGACTTAGTCAGAATGATAATTTTCACTCTATATTTCATTTTGTGCAACAAATGTGTAATTCTATGCAAAATCAACTATTGACAAAATGGTGCTTGGTGGAAAACTTTCATGGGATTTTTTGAATTGGAGGTCCTACCATTGAGCTCTATGCAAATGTTTGGTGTACTTATAAATTTCTTTCTCAAATTTCTTCAAAATCTTTGTCACAAGAATTTCTTCTTCTTGTAAATCAATCCTTTTAACACTTGTACTATTATTTGAACTAATCGATGTATGGATATATTCATATCTTTTCCATTTCACTTTTAGGTTAGAAAATGATTAATTATTTATATCAATATAATGTTTGTCATGAAATAAAGTCAAATTTCCACAATGATCACATTTTTTACCACCAACACATTTCTTTTCGTAAAATAATTCATGACTTTCTCTTGCACATAGAATTTTAGATATGAAACCATGCATAGTTTAAGGAGGAGATGAATTTTTCCAAAATATTTTACCAAAAGTAAGGAATATGTCATAATATAATTGAAATTCCACATGATAACAACAACAACAAGTGTCGTGTACAGTGATAGGTTTACTTTACCATGGTTTTTGTTGCACAAAGGTACTGATTGAGACATTAATTGCACAATTCTCTTCTATAAACTTATTGAACAACTCTATATTAGTGGTGTCCAAGATATGTTTTGCATGTTATTCATAGTGATTTCGTGTTATTCTTTGCCTCATCACATTCCTTACTTTTAGTGAAACATGTGATTTTTTTAGCCAATATTCATATATTATTTTTATAACATCTTATCCAAGTCTATCTTTGTATGGTCGCCTACAAATATTTACCCAACAAGTGAGCTCATTATTTACGTTTATTTGTAATAAAAATTTCATATGTTTGTGCAATGCTTTTCATGAGGTCCCTAATATTTTTTCCATAGATTTTACCAAATGTTTTCTTTAGTACTTGATGAAACCACTGCCATTTATATTTCTCTACATGCAACTACATCATTTTTCTTTCTAGATCCAATTGTTTTTAGAGCACTATTTATATTTTAAATCTCATTTTCCTTCACTTGAATCTCTTGCAACATCTTCAACAACATTATCTATGATTGGTTCATTATCTTTTTCACTTTGTATTTCAACATTTTCGATATCATCATCAATGTTATGAGAAATATATCTCTTTGTTTAAATTGCAAAATATTTTTCAAATTAATTCATCAAGTAAAAATTAAATTTCAAATACACTAGTTAAATTTTAAATATCATTTATAATATTTATATTTATGTACCTGCTTCAACCTCTAGTTGAGATTGATTTTCCCTTTCAATATTTACACGCTCTTACTTCTTTCTTTTGTAATAGTTTCTCCCGTATTCTCTATGAGCCCCAATGTCTCTTGTTCGATCATATTTTCTCTTACAATTTCTTTGATTTCCCATGATAATTCAATCTATGTAGATTTTTAAAATCCAACCCAAAAAAGTCAATTTGAAAATCTTGCAAAAAAAACTCACTTTCAAAATTTAGACCAAAAATCTCACTTTAAATATTCAACACAAAATACTTACTTTAAAAATTCAACTAAAAATATTTACTTAAGAAAAACTCACTTTAAAAATTCAGCCCAAACGAATCATTTTAAAAATTAAGCTAAAAAATTTCACTTTACAAGTTCATACGAAAAGAGTTACTTTAAAATTTAAGCTAAAAAATCTGACTTTAAAAATTCAACCGTAAAGACTTTAAAAATTAAGATAAAAATTCTCACTTTAAAAATTCATCCCAAAAGACTTACTTTAAAAATTAAACTAAAAACGTTACTTTAAAAATTCAGTCCAAAAGACTTACTTTAAAAGTTAAGTCCAAAAAATTTATTTTAAAAATTCAACCTAGAAAATTTAGCTTAAAATTTTACTTCAAATGAGGAAAGAGTGCGAAAATAATGTTTGATTTCTTTTATTTATATCATTCGTGCGAAACGTTTTTTTCGAAGGGTCACATTGTTTCATTTTTGCAGCTGAAAAAAATATCGATACATTTTCGGCTGAACTTTTAAAAATAATTTTGCCAAAATTTTCAAGTAATTTGACCGAATTATTTTTTCTGTTTATTTTAACGGACGTCGACGACAAGCACAAGTTCGAATGAATGTGGTTTTAGTGTGACCGAATTGTTCTAACCTGCAACTCTGCAAAAACTCGGCTCTAGTCACCTTTTTCCATATTTTGAATGCTTAAACTCCATCAAATTTGGTGAATTTACTGTCGAAACTAATATCAACATTTGCATAATTGAATCTACTTTCAGTAGATATAAATTTGATGGAATTTCAAAGAAATTTTCTAATTTTCATTAATTTTGTAAAAAAATGTGTGCAAAAAAATTCCCAAGGTAATTATGATTCAGTGAAATAAAAAATATCTATCTTCCAAAATACACTATAGAAAAATATGAAAAATTTATGGTTCATTACATTGGTCCATCTTTTGTAATGGGTAGTTTTTTATATTTTTAGTTTATAATTAATATGTTGAGAAACTTGATGCTCAATTAAATATATTCAAAAGATGTAGTTTTTTCATATTGGTTCAATTCAAAAAATTCACCCAGATGCGAGTGATTAATATGGAAATTAACATGATAAGATGGGCGGCCGAAGGACAGGATGACCACATGGCCACCTGCGTCGTCCCCCATGCCAATCTTCGACGCATTCAAACCACCTTGCAGGAGCCATTAATTGCATCTGGAGGCCAAGGCACCTCCACCACCTTCATTGTCATGGAACTTGCAGAGCATCATGCAATTCTTCCCCCCTTACTCCATTGTGCTTGCGCTTCGTAGGCTGCAACTCCCTGCTCTTGCACTGTGACAGGAAGTCAATGCTGATTGTTGAGCTGTCTTAATCTGGATAATGGCTTTCACTTCTCTCATTCCAGTCTCTGTAACTTAAACCAGGCTCAGACCTCCCTTGTTCGCTCTCTGCATCAAAAATCCACCCACCCGTCTACTGCCAACCTTGCGCTCAACCCTGCCATGGCTCACATCAGACATCGTATGCGAAGCAGACATGGAGGCACTTGCGGAGGTATCTTTCACCCACAGGCTACATCTAGCTCTGTCACTGCCTCCCCTAACTCCTCTGCTGATAATCCCGATCCTCTCAGCTCTCACTATGGTTGTTACCTAAACACCCAAAGTGGAAGGGGATGTTTCAGGCACCAAGGCACAGGAAGGAGGGATGTTGCTGCTCACTTAGAGGATTTCCCCCTCCTTCCGCATTCGCTCCTCATGTAACTCAATTTTGGTTTCTCAGCACTTTAATCCAGCCCGTTATTACTGCCATGGTGACCATTTCTTTCTCGGAATAAATCGAACCACAGGCACCTCCGCCTGAACACATGGACGAGCAGAACAAAGCGGTTCCATGCAACCGTGGTATTAGCATCCCTAGTAATTAGCAGAATGACAATGGTAAAGCAGCCCTGCATGGAAAAGCGGTAGCTGCCAGTCAATCAGCTGCAGATAACAAACATGGCAACACAAGGGCCTCGGGAAGTCGACAAGGTGACACGTCTGCAATGCCGATGGGCACAAGTAGCACTGCGGTCGATCATGTTGGTTTTGAGGATTATTGATGGTGTCCAATTGTTGAGGAAGAGCCAATAGAAGACACCTTGTAGCTGATGGCCAGGTTATGTTGTGAGCCTTGAATTCGTCCCTGTTTAGTTTTGTTACTTGTCTTTTTAAATTTTTTTTCATGTCGGGTCTTTGTCTGGATTTGTCCCAAACTTGGGCAACAAAAATTTTCAATTTCATTTCCAATTGTCAATTTACAGTGGAAATTTCTGAGCTAAGTTTTGGAATTTACAAATTTTTGGTTAGAATTTTTGAATTATGGAACTATAGCCCCTGCAAGGGTAACTTGAATTGTCCTAATTTTTGTACTCGGACTAGTTTCCCCATCTGGGGCAGTCACGAATTCAAGGTTGGATGCTCAGTCTGGTCATAAAACTAACCCATTGCTGCTGAGGCTGGTCCCTCTCTGTACATTATGTCTTTATAAATAGATCAGTTTTACTTAGAAAAAAAAAATTAAATTCTAGTAATTATATTGTTTATCAGTTGGGCTCATAACAATAACGATATCGAAGTAGAGTATCTAAATTGTTGCAACACGTTTTTTTTTTTTAAATGTCAAGTTAACAAAGAATAAACTAGTTTTAAAAAACATGTCGTGTTATGAATCTCTTGATTTTTAAAGAACGCACATTCAAACAATTGCTAAGTTGATATATCAAATGTGAATAAAAAATTCCAAAAAATAAGTAATAGAAATTTATTAAATTTTTTGACAAGTTTTCTTTTTATTGTAAAATGAAATTCTAATAGAAATTTTTCTTTGGCTTGCTGAAAGTTGAATAACTTATAAAAATGATAATTTTTTCTCAAAAATGATAGTCTATTCTCTACGAAGAAGTCCCAAAAACATGAAGACTCATGAATACAAAAAATAAGTTAATGACATCGTAAGGAGGAGTTCTTTAAGCAGTTGGTTGTCCCATTATCTCTACCTAGAGAGCTACTGTAGGTCCCTAATTAAGAGGGAGCCTGGAAACAATTTTCTAACTTGGTAGAAACTTGGAAGAAAATTCCTAAGCCAAGAGGGAGGTTAGGTACATTCTTTCCATATGAATGGGTACATTCCTTCATTGGAATATGTATATCCTCCCTAATTAAGAGGGAGAGATAGACACATCATTATTGTCTTCACTTGGGAAGATATAATGGAGGATTGGGTAAGAATCCAACATCCGATACTCTTTAAGGATGTGTTAGGGAATACAAGATAATTGTAGTCGTAAAGGATCAATATTCTTTGAGCATTGTGAATCCAAGATAAGAATAGTCCCGAGGGAACATACTCTAAAAGAACTCAGGTGGGGTATGTTCTGAGAGAGACAATGATGAAGGTGTCTATAAATCATTGGTCTCGCCAGCGTTGTGCTTTGATCTTATGGAGAGATAGAGATGTTAATCAAGGCCTTGCTATATGAAAATGATGGATGATATGATGCTAAACAGATGGGTTACTAATCTGACTCTCCTTATGAGAATTATTCAGATTGAGAATGTCCAAGTACCTTGTATAGATTATGAATACCTCCCTAGTTAAGAGGGAGTGATGAAATATGTAACTAGGTTCGGTCTTCATAATGACATGAGTAATTATGATTTATTTAATGAAAGAATGAAAAATAAAATTTATTATTGTAAGACATGAGGCATAGGTTTCATGCTCAAGATAATTTATTATTATAGGTGAAAGCACCGATTGTGTGCTTATAGGTTTGTTATAAAGTCATTGAGTCATTTTCATGTATGAATGACCCTTTTGGGCATGTCACATATTGTAAAGAGACTTATTTGATTCAAATTAGAATCAAAATACCCTCCAAGACCAATTCAATCATGCAAGAATCAAGTCAACCTATTTGAGCAATAATTCAGCCTAAGAACATGTCATGTCGGCCTAATATGAGGCACAAGGAAGCCTATATATAGGGCACTCGGCCTCATTTGGAGGAGACACTCTCACTTACACAAGTTCGATCATAGAGACAAAAAGAAGTGAGAAGAAGAGGAGATCAAAGTAAGGATAAGAAGTCAAAGTTTTGGGTTTAGTTTTGGGCTACTTCTCTCCACAAGTGCATAGGGATTAGAGAACACTTTATTGCAATGAAGCTGAGTTGCAAAGTGAAGTTAGGTCACCAAGAAGGAATGTTCTGGAAGCCAGATTCTCTAAGATATATGATCTACCTAAGCGAAGAAGAGAAGTTACAGTTTCTAGGAAAAATCAAAGTTGAAGTTGGAGTTTATGGTTGCAGTCAAAGTCGCAGTTTCTGGGCAAGTCGAAGTTGTAGTTTGTGGGAAAATTGAAGTTGTAGTTTCTAGGCACGTCAAAGTTGCATTTTTTGGGCAAGTCGAAAGTGTAGTTGCAAGATAGGTCAAAGTTGCTAGAATAGGTGCTACTCAAAGAAGGAGCATTGACCTTGTCTTGGAAGGGTTCTTGGTCAAGGGTCTAGGTATTGGAATTCATCAATTGAAGATTCTATAAGAATAAGAATTCATTGGGTTTTCCTCTCAAGCTTGGAGAGGTTTTGTCCCTAGATGATTACTTACATCTTGTGTCATTTGTCTCATTGTTCTTTATGGTTTGGTAGTTGTTTGATGAAGAAGAACACAACAATAATAATTTACAAGAAGAATCTAATTAAGAAAAAGTAAAAGGTCCTCACAAGTAGTTATCATTACAAGGGAAATCATCTAACCACTAAGCCCTGGATTTCTCAACACCTATGTCTCTCTGTACCACAATCCAAACTGGGTAGTGCCTTTGAGGTATCGTAGAACATGATTAGATGCCTTACAAAATAATTTGGTTGGCCTAACCATAGCTTGGCTCAATTGGTTGAATTCATAGCACATATCTGGTCATGTGTTCACAAGATACATTAGTGAACCCACTAACTATTGATAAATAGTAGCATCCACTTCCTCACCTGAAGTAGCATTCTCTTTCTTCTAGTTGGCCGCTAGAGGTGTCTCCATGGGTTTGTGATAGGTCCCTAGAATACTAGTGATTACCCCATTACTATTGTAGTTGTATCCCTTATTAATATTGTTGAGCCCCTTTGTCCCCATATTTTTATTACCGTGCCCCATATAATCCCTCTATTGTTATTTTTGTGGCTTTACATTATTATTGTTAGGTCGGCTGGGTTATATTGTGACTCCTTAGACTCCTATATATAGAAAGGAGGTTTTGTCATTTGAATCATCCAAGAACTGCTCATTTATGTAACATAAAGGAGGTTGCCCCCTCGAAGAGGCTGAATTATAAGGCGTTGATCTATCTTTTCTATCTTTTCTTGAGTTGGTTTCATAACATTTGGTATCAGAGATTTGGATTCTAGGGTTTCGCTGTTCCAAATAAGTCATCGTGGAATTTGCACTATAGCTTTTTTTTTTGTGACGTTTTAGAAGATAAAAAAAAACCCATTTGAGAAGAAATCACGCTAAACCTCGGATCCGAATTTCAGAACTTTTCGCACTATATTTGCAGAGATATGATCTGAGGAAGTTGGTCTTTCTGCAGACTCCTGAATTGCATTCCAAATAGGTGACCGGGGGAAAATCATCATAACTTTGTCTCTGAGCATCAGATTGAAATTTCATAAAAGGTATAGAAAGAGGACAGATTTTAGTTTCTTGTATATATTTTTTAGAGCTAAAGGTCGAAACAGTGACTAGTGGCACGTCATACAAGTTCGCTCTACTGAACTGGTCTATAATCAGGTCACTGTGGGAGATTTCGCATAACTCTTTCTTGGGGAATCCAATTTGGATCAGACTTGTGGCATTGGAAAGAGGACGGAGAGGGCTACTATAGGTCGCAATTTCAGAATTGGATGGTTTGAAATTATAGAGATACATCATATTCAATATCAAGCTCCTACAAAGTGAAAAAAGGTGTGTAGTTTTTTTTTTTAATTTTTGCATAAAGCTTGGTTTGAAAAATTAGTTTGAAGGAATTCAAAGGGCATAGTAAAGCATTATTATTAGTAATTGATTCCCCGAGGAAAGAAAATTCAAACACCTAGTAAGATCCTTGGAAGCTCTAGCATGACTCATGAATAAGAGGAAGAAATGCAACATGATATACCAAAATTACGAGACCAAGTGCAACAACTGTCACTTGCACAAAAATGAATAGAATCTAAGATGGATGGTTTAAAGAAAGATGTAGAAGCTAAGATGGATGTTTTAAAGAAAAGCGTAGAAGCTAAGATGGACGATTTGAAGATAGATTTGAAGACAGACATGGAAGAATTGAAGATAAATATGAATAAGTTGCTACAAGAAATGGTCACTAATGGTGATATGGTAGTAAAGGAAAGTCATGATGAGAACAAAAGAAATGTTAATCATGATTCCATAGACTCTAATGTTGGATCAAAGACCCACCATATTGCAAAAATCGATATGAGGAAGTTTGATAGCAAGGATCCTGCAACATGGATATTATAGAGGGAGAAATTTTTCGATCTCAATAATGTGCAAAACACACAAAAGGTACATATTGCAACTTTATATTTGGAACCAAATTAGTTTGTATGATATCAATGGCTTTGCTCTCATAAACAAATTATCACTTGGGAAATTTTTACGGAAGAATTGACAGCACATTATGAGGATACAAAAAGCAACACTTTTTTTAGCCAATTGATAAGTCTCAAACAAAAGGGTTCAATAATGGAGCACATTGAGGAGTTCCAAAAATTGAACATAAGGGTAAAAAATATTCCAGAGGAGCATAGGATTGATGTGTTCATAGGGACTTTAAAGGATAATATCCAACATGATGTTCGCCTTTGGGAACCTGATTCATTAGAGAAGGCATTCAGGTTAGCAAGAAAAATGGAAAGCAAAATTATGGCAGCCAAGAAGCATACCAGTCACAACTATAAAGATGGAAGTGTTGTTACCCCTAGCCTTCCACAACCTATAAGGTTGACACCACAACAATTGGAAGAAAAAAGAGCAAAAGGGATTTTTGTTATAGTTGTGATAGCAAATACACTAAAGGTCATAAGTGTGCTGAGAAGAAATTATTCTACATAGATTTGTGAAGAGGAAGAAGAAAAGGAGCAAGAAAGGTCAAAAGAAGAGGATATACTCCAGGAACAAAGCCTAGATAAAGAAGAAATGAATCCGACCATATCCTGTAATGCATTGGTTGGAATTACCACTCCTCAAACCATCAAGATAGAAGGACA
>APFE030950878.1:433094-490059 GCA_000404065.3 Pinus taeda | reverse complement strand
CTTTATATTATTATTGTTAGGTCGGCTGGGTTATATTGTGACTCCTTAGACTCCTATATATAGAAAGGATGTTTTGTCATTTGAATCATACAAGAATTGTTCATTTATGTAAATTAAAGGAGGTTGCCCCCTCGAAGAGACTGAATTCTAAGGCATTGATCTATTTTTTCTATCTTTTCTTGAGTTGGTTTCATAACAGTTTGCAACTGTCCATGCAAAAACTCTGAAGTATCTCGTTGGCATACTTTCCCCAAGAGACAAACAGTTCCCCATCACCATGCCATACTTCCAATCCAAGGAAGTAATGCATGAGACCCATGTCCTTTATTTCAAACTCTCTTGCAAGGTACTCCTTGCAAGATCTGGTCAGTTGCTCATCACCAGTTAAAATAAAATCATTAAAATATAAGACAATAATCAACAATTAACCTTCTACCAAGATATGATAGAGATTTGCATCCACTTCACTTTTGGTGAAGCCAAAACCAATGAGATAGCTATCGATCCTAGTGTACCAAGCACAAGGTTCTTGCTTGAGACCGTACAATGATTGTTTTAGTCTGCACACATGAGACTCCTGATCAAAAGTCTTGAAGACTTCTGGTTGCTAGATATACACCTCCTCCTCAATAAATCCATTGAGGAATGCTATTTTCACATCCATTTGGTGGATCATCCACCTCATCTTTGCAGCCAAAGAAATAATAGATGCATACTTGGATATAGGAGAAAATGTCTCCTCATAGTCAACAACTTCAACTTGAGAGTACCCCTTCGCCATAAATCTGACCTTGTATTTTTTTATGCTTACATCTACTCTGTGCTTTACCTTGAAGATCCATCTCAAACCCACAACTAATTTATTTGGTGGTATTGGAACCACTTCCCAAACACCGTTCTTTACAATGGATTCCCATTCCTACACCATTACATCAACCCATACAATTTTCTCTACCACTTCCTTGAAAGAGGATGGCTCAGTATCTATAAGATCAGTCATTAGAGCCATGTAGCCAGTGTATCGATCTGGTGACCTTCTCTGCCTGCGCTGATTTGAAGGAGCACCCACTTTCCCCCTCGCATCCTGCACAAGTATCTTAGCTTCCCTTGTACTTTTCCTACCTTATCTGGATGGTTTTATTTGAGTGGTTATCTCCACTCTCTTATCCTCAATTTGTGGCTACTCCACAACTTCCTGAGGCTCCTTTCGAGCTAAAAGCTCCTCTTCTGGTGGGATCTAAATCTCCCTTTTAAGAGACCACCACATCACCTTTTCTTCATTAAATTTTATATCTCTTTGAACAACTGTTATTCTAGGGATGGTAAGTACACATGGTAGCTATGGGGAGTTTCTATGTAACCCACAAATGCCCCCAATTCTACTATCAACTCTAGCTTCTTCCTTGATACTTTGGAGACATGGTAGTAAACAGAGGGTCCAAAAATCCTGAATTGTGACACATCTGACTTTCTCCTCGAGAAATCCTCCTTTGGTGTAATAATGCCCAAAATTAGATGAAGAATTTGGTTATGAAAATAGACCTTTGTGTTGCATGCCTAGACCCATAAATGTAGAGGTAGGCCTTGATCATGCAACATTTCCCTCGCTACTCCCACAATGCTACGATTTTTTCTCTTAGCCACCCCATTTTTCTATTGGTTGTGGGGTGTTGTCAACTCTCATCGAATGCCTTCTTTTGTAAATAAAATTTTAAATTCATTTGACACGAAATCACCTCCATTATCACTCCTGAGAGACTTCGCCTTCTTATTTGTTTCTTTTTCAACTAGTGCCTTGAATTCTATGAACTTGGAAAACGTATCATCTTTCCTCTGCATGAAGAAGATCCAATACTTCTGTGATAATTCATCAATAAAAAAGACAAAATATTTGGGCCTGACAGTGGAGGCTATCAAGAAAGGTCCACATATATCAGAGTGGATCCTTTCTAGGACTACATCTGCTTTGCTATCCCAATCATGGAATGTGGATTTTGTGTACTTCCCCAAATTAAATCCTTTGCATACATCTTGATGCTCAATTTATCCTTTGGGAAACCCTGCGGTTATCTGCTGCACAATATTCAGGGCACCATGATGCAAACAGCCATCTTCTATGCCTAATTTCACCGACATCACGACTTTGCACCTTCTCAACCTTTGTGCTTAATGCAACACAATCCTTCACATCCTACTTGTACAAGTTCTTCACACAAACCTCAACCTGCTTCACCTATCCCATGTTTATCTGTCTCAAGAATGCCTTTCCTTTACAGAATATCACACAATAACCATGGTTTTCCAAAACTACAAAAAATATGAGATTTTTCTTTAGGCTTGGAACAAACATGACATCCTTTAGCCTAAAAGGGAGGTCCCAACTCTATTGTACTTCTATCATCCCCCATCTCGATGTGCATATGAAAGTATTTTTCCTCAAGGTCATTGAAAAAGTCTCTACACCCTGTCATGTGGAACGATGCACCTGGGTCCAAGTACCACACAATCCCCATCACTGTGTTGGCCGTGCATGCAATGAGGGTAACATCAAGCTTGAATTGTGAAGCCAAATATTCACCTATTGCTTCCCCTGAGGTCTTCTTTCTTTTATTCTTATATCGGCACTTCGTGGCATAGTGCCCAAATTCATAACAATGGTAGAATTTAATTTTTGACAAATATTTCTCCTTGCCCCCTTGAATGGATTATAGTTTGGATTGGGATTTCTTCCCTTTTCCCTTCTTTTCCTTTCCAACCTATGCAAATTTTTCTTCATCCTTGCCCTTGGATGAAGTCCCATCTTTTGTATTCTGTCTTATTTCCTCCTGTACCAATTCAAAACATAAGTGATCCTAATTTAGTAGTTTCTCCCTCCCGTTCAACGAATCTTGATAGCTATGCCAACTCTTTGGAAGGCCCAAAAGGAATAGGCTTACCAATTCATCTTTAGGGATAGTAACATCGACCCCTCCTAGTTCATCACAACATTGTGTGAACTTGCTTAGACAATATGGTATAGTGTCATTCTTCTGCATCTTGATACTTTGAATTTAGTCTTCGAGAGCTAGCCTCCTATGGTCATGTTGAAGGCTCGAAATTATCTTCCTACAACAATATAAGGAAGACCACTATGTCTGGACCTTAAAGCAGCTCCTTTTCCATTGAAATGGTGGTTCTGACTGGTTGAACTAGGCCCAGTTACCTTTTCCCTATTACTATCAGTTTAAGATGTTTCTTTAGTTACCAATAGGTAGGGGCATCATATCGATTCTTCTTGCTGATCAGACAAGAGGATCAACAAGAAGAATGACCCTTAAGCTATTTTAATGGGACATCCAAACCACTCTAAGGTTTTTCCTTTTAAAAAGAGGACTTCTAGAATGCAAAAGGTATGATAGCACATGCAAGATCTAATTTAAGATGCAATTAATCTAACCTATCTTGATTGAAGAAAAGGGAAGTCCTTCTCTCAATTGAGAGTCAATTAACTTAACAGAGAAAATAAGCTTTAAAGAATTGGAATTAAGATAGAGGAATTAGATCGAGGAGATAACTCACAAGATCTGATTCCCCATTAACATAAATAGTAACAATTAAACACTTGGTGAATAGTTACATAAGATATTATTGAAAATATATCCAATTCCTTATTTATCATAGGCATAAGAACTACAAAGATTCATGATGAATAATTGAATTAGTTCAAATAAGACATCATATATGCAAACAAATAATTATTATCCTAAATCGTAAGATAGCTTGCCGATCTAAGATTATAACTATTTGTTCCTATCTATATTTTAGTTTTCAAATTACATTTAAGATCAATTTTGTAGAATAGTCTAATCATACTTTTAAATGAATTATGAATTAAAACTCAACAATAGTGCATGAAGCCAACAATTAATTCATACATTTATAAATGTAAATTGAAAAATTGAGAAAGAATTTGCATCCATGAATTCAACAAATAGTTTTTTCTTTATGAAAATCAGTGAAACAAATATTTATTAATAAAAAGATAATCAAATTATAGATCCTCATAGTACGACAGTAGTGCACAATCCTATAGGCCTACAATCGATCTCTGCTTACAGAAATGACTTCCTCCTTACAACAATAATAATAATAAAAACAAGTTTCTCCACAAACAAATGAAACACTGCAATATAGATCCTTCTCCCCCCATGATTCCTCTCACCTATAACTCTAAATCCTCATTACAATAGTGCTTTAAGAATTCCATAATTGCAGAGCAGAGAAACCCTTAATACATTCTACGATATGCTATTTATAATTTTTACAAAAAGAATTCTTAATAAGAAAGTTGTTGAAGAATAGATCTGCTCCATCAATTTTCATTGGGCCAAAATCGAATTCTTCTCTTGCTAGAGCATTCTCATTGATTGAGAGTTTGTTATTCTTATCTCTTCAAATGTTTTCTTGCAAAAAAAAAAAAAAAAAATCAAAATTAAATTAAAATGCAAAATCAAATCAAAATACCAAATATGGAATAAAATATCTTGAATCAAACTTAATTAAATAATTAAATGAAAAATAAATCTGAGCTTTCTATTGATGCCCGTGAGGATCTAATTGGTCTAGGAGAACATAGATGAATGGATCTTCACTCAGTAGAGGCTCTGGGCAAATGAAAATGTAGAAAAATAAAACTCAGAAAATTGATTTTGTTTAAAAATTTGGAGCTTGATCTTTTGCTAAATTTTAGATCCATTAAATGATCAATTCTAGTTTTGCAAGTACTTCAAAAACAATATCCATGATTTTATTTATTCAACGATCTATCCTGGGCTTCATTTGGCCAAATAAAACTCAACTTATGAGCTTCAAAAGTTGATGGGCCAAAATTGCCAGAATTCTGGAAATTCTGTTGCATGGTCTAAAAATGAAAATTTTAAATTAAATTTCAATACTAAATTAATTTTATTAATTAATTATAATTAGAAACTTAAATTAACTAATAAAAAATAATTAAAACATATTTAATTAATTATTAATTAATTACACAACTTAATTAAAATATAGTATAGTTATATTAATATTGTAATTAAAATATAATTAAATTATTTATTTCAAAAAACATATTACTTACACCTTACACACATTAAACGCCAAGCCTTTTAATATATACATTATATACAAACCAATTGATGAAGCTTATATGTGAGAATTAATGGAGGGTGACTGAGGATGGTGAGGTGGAGGGATAAAGATGTGAGCTGGAGTGGGTGATGTTATAGTGTCGGGAGGCATAAGAAGTTGATGAAAAAGTTTATATTAAATGAAAAATAGCCTCTCGTAATATTGATTATTGCAAAAATTTTAATGAGCGGAAAATGAAACTTGAAATATTTTATTTCGCAATTTTTATTGGGATTTTGGAAGGAAGGAGACGATGTGGAGTGGAGCCCACATGGAATTAAAAATTCTACAAAATGAACTACAAATACCTTGTAATTTTGAAATTTTGGGTTTGATAATTTGTTTTAAAATAAAAAATTGGAACAAATTACCGAGATCTCGAAAACACATTTTTTAAATTATTCTACAATTTGGCTGGGTCATTTTGTAGGACCGTTAGTGAAAAATGAAAAAATTAGTAAAAGTTAATTAAGAGTTAATATTTACAATGAATGACTCTTTTAATTGAAAAAATTGAAATTTTATACATTTTTAAACCCAGGTGACAAAAATTGTCAAACTTGAAAGGAGTGCCATTTACAAACTGGATAACCAAATGAGACGAAACAAGTATCAATGGAAAGCTTGATAAAAGTTGAATTCAATGAAACAATCAGAATGCAAATTCGACGAAAAGAAAAAAAATAGCTAAATTTGTAGGACAAATAACTTAAATGAAAATCATAAAATATGTTTTAGCCACAAATTAATGGAAAGGGTCTCCATTATTTGAAGTAAATAAGTCAAAAATGGGGGTGTTTGGTTTTCCCTACAACAATGGTGACACACTGGGAACAACTGGTTATCTTTGGTTAAGGATAATGAGCTTTAATTTACCCAAAGGTTAAGAATAATGGAGTTCAGGAAATCGTCTAATAATAAAACATTTCCATAAGTCCACATAAATGGATTAAGCAATATGAGTTTGAGAAAGATAAGTACTTAAAGTAGACTTGAGTAAAAGTCACGAACCCAAATTTGGGAAAATTTATTTTAAAACTACTTTATATGAAAAAAAATAAAAGAAGGTACAAATAAGAGTTTTTGATAAAGCATATATCCATTTTATGAGTGGTCTCTGACATCGCTTCGCTGCCAATGAGCTTGAACAGTATTCTGATGAAGTTGTCTTTTATGCCATACAAGCCTATTCCCACTGCCAATGAGCATCCATAGCTCTGATGGATTTACTTGTATTTCTCATGCTTATCTCTTTTAATCACTCTTTTGATAAGCGTATTTGCGAGCTTTCATTTTATGATGTATTTGAGTGAAAGAGTTGGGAAGGTAATAGAGACTTATGTTTAATGGACATAATACTTTCATAATGTTGACTCCAAGTTCTTTCCCCACAACTATCAATCAAAGGCTTTTATAATGTGGAGAGGTGGAAGGGATTCATTGTGTCAAACTCAAATATGTTATTTCCTTGAAAAAGTAAACTCAATCACTTAGAAAGGATGTGTGTTCCTCCATGAAAAATATTTAAAGTAGAAGACTTTATGGTTCCATAAAGATATGCCTTTAATGATAAATGAAATTCACTGGGATAGGCAGAGTAAAATATATCCCATGTATGCCAACCATTGTTGGACGAGAAAAGTCCTTTCACATAAATGGTGGCAAAGTCATCAAAATCAAAACAAAATCGAAAGCAAAAGGAAAATAACTCGAAAATAAAGTAGAAAAGGAATCATCAAACTTGAAAGTTGAAAACAAAAGCTAAATGAAATATCCAAATTTAAAGAACCAACCCCAACAATATTAATTATACAAATGTCTCAACAAAAGAAGTAAAAGGAGATAATCATGAGAACACTCATTCTTTTGTTGAGATTTAGATAAATTTTATCTTGCAGAATTATAAGAGTTTATGCTTGTGATAACAGTGATGATAAGATTTAGCCCAAATGAAAAAGTTTATGTCTGTTGTAAATTTTCTTGTTTCAAAGCAAAAACATGCAAAAAAGCATCTTAATCATTTTCTAAGAAAGCAATGCCTAAACAAACAGAGTAAATGTTTAGAAACTTCCTAGTTTAGCCACTTAGATGAGGATCATCACTGCTTCTTTAAAAACTTGAAAGAAAACCAAAAAAAGGAGAATGAGCTTCAAATATGATCTAGTGGAGGCATGAGAACTTTTATGAAGAGATGAAAAACAGAGTTTTATATCAGCAAAAACTAAAACTGAAACTAAAAACAAAAGTAAGAAAATGAATGAAAGTGGGGGTATGAACTTACCATCGGAGAATTTCATTTAATCCTACTTGAAAGATATTATCTTCTTTGATCAAATATAACTTCTTCTTTTAATTAGAATTAAAAGTATGAAGGAGTTGAATCCTTTTGAAAGCTCATTAACCCAAAATCATTATTTATTAAATCTAACTAAGCAAGCAATAAACTAGGAGGAAACAATATTTCATGTTCAAGGAATTAAAAAAAAAAAATCCATCAAAAATGCAAATGAAGATATGTTTATTAATGAATTGCAGTGATGATTGTTCTCTTTGCTTTTCCATTCCGAATTTATATCAGCCCCAAAATATTGAAATTGACTCAAAATCCCAAATAATGTAGCAATTATGTATATAAAGAGGATTCAAATCTTTATATGATAAGTATGGAGCGAAATATCAAAAATTCAAATAAAACAGAATTAAAAACGAATTAACCATGATCTATTACCTTGTTCCAAATTTCTTATCAATTTCTATATTACCACAGTGTCTCCTTAGGAGTGCCTTCAAGTCTTTTATACATGCCAATGCTTTGTCAAATTTTTCGTATCACAAGTTTCTTTGCCATTCATAAATTTTAAGCTGCGAGATTCACCTTTGTCGATATGGAATTGAATGTTATATAATAGTTAAAAGACAATAGCAAAGAAGCATATATCAGAGCCTATTGCATTAGAGGATATTAAAGAAAGGATTCATTTGAGTTTTGCGATGTGATATGAGCATATGTGATGGAAAACTGCAATGGGGTGATTGCGATATAAGAGAATAATCATATCGGGAGATCGAAGTTGTTAATAAAAAGGAAACACCAATATTATTCTTGCAATAGTAGGAATGCGATAGATGACGTGGTTCATTGGTGGGACCGACTAAGGTTTTTTCCTTTGCTAAATGTAATGGATATGATAGTGGAAGAAAATGAATTGTGAAGCTCAGATAAGTACATCTTAGAATTCGTTTTAAATGCTTCCGATATAATACCAAACCAAGAGTTTGATCAATCAACAAATTTGAAATTATGAGGAAAATCTCGAAGAATGAAAAGCAGAGGATTATGATTCCAAATTTCACTAATTTAGAGGTTTTCAGTCACTTCGGAAGAAAGGAATATCACTAAAGGGAAAGCAATTGGCGAGTGTGATGCAATAGTTTATCTCAACTTGGCAAACTATAAGATTTGGAACATCCATAGAAAAACCACAGATAAGATCATTCGCTGCGAACGTTTTATGGGAAAATTTCCTTAGTTTGTAGCAAATTAGAGAAATAATGAGTGTAAGCATTTCATTCTAGCTGCACCGATGAGAGTCAAAATATGATTATTTACTCATATTGCTAAGTAAATAAATTAATTCCCAGAGGTCTGTACATGAGCGTTATCAAATAAAAATATCAACGAAATATTACGGATGTACCTTTGAAACACACAATCTTCTCACCTTCTGATAGGATTTTGAATGTAATAGTTAAAAATACAAGTGGGAAGGGATATCGCAGGTCCTTTATTAGGGATTTAATATCAAGTGTGCAGAAGGGTAGCAACCGATTGGAAGTCCCAATATAAGAGTTCCGATATGGATAGCATGAAGTTCATTGAATGTCAGAGGAATAAGAATATTGTAGATCGGTGATCAGAGTATCGGAATGAGAATGTGATTTAACATTGTTGATATGACGATGCACGATGTGAAAAGGACCTGGTAGTTTTATTATGTGGATTTAATTTCATATCGGATCATATATGAATAGACGTGTTATCTTTTAGAACTAGATTTAAATGTCATATTGGGTCCAGGATTGTATGGACATCACAATATTGGTGAAGTCATCTATTGTAGATTGGTGATTCGAGATATTGGAGATATGCTCAATTAAAAACCTCCGATATGCGAACTACAATATGCGACGTGGCATTTTTGTCGGGCTGACAACTCTTAGAGCATTTAATTCAAAATAAATCTCTCAACTCAACTTTTCTTTTAAAAATAAAAAACCCTTTAATAATTTAATTAACTATTGAAAATATCTAATCGGAAAGTAATTTTATCGGAACATTCTTATGAAGAGAGTTACGAAATATAATGATCTGATATGAATCTTCCGATAATGTATCAAGGCTTATCAAGATTTCAATGAATAGAAGCAAAATTAAAGAATCCTCAAATTTAAACGAAACCATAAATACTTCTCTGAACATGTTGCAGATTTAGAAAGGGCTGACTTCTTGCTTATTTCAAATCTCCAAAATCAAGCGAATGAAAATTTGCAAAGAGAAACAAAACAGAAATAAGAAATAAACTATGAAAAAAAAATCAAACAACAAATAAAGATGAACTTGTAAAATGCATACCTGGAAGAATATTGACTATAAGTTTACCTTATGAATCTTCAAGTTCTCCCATACATTTCTCATAATTTTCATATGTTCAAGACCATCTTTTTATTCAGTGTAAAATGTTAAGTAGTGAATTTTTAGATTGCATCCACTTCAAATATACGTTGGGGGAAAAGAGTGGTGGATTATGAGCTTTTTAGAAATCCTTTTGAATCAAATATTGTCAAGCCATAAAAATTCCTTGGAATTTATTCATATATAATCAATGTGATGAATTTTTGTAAAAACAAGACAATCAAACGATTCATAAGCTTCTGATATGTTCTAAATCACTTTGCTAGAAAATGAAAAGGGAATGCCAAAAACTTGGATTCATAACTTGCTTATTAAAATCTGCATAATGAAATAAATGCAAACATAAAAGGAATCTATATCTAAATTAATCTACTTGTAATTTTAATTGATTGGAAGGAAACATGACCAGGTATAGTCATACTTCCAATGTAACCATTCTCTCATTCTAATTAATGTATGTATGTACAAGTCAAACATTAGTAACAAAAATACAAATATAAGTAAACTAAGAGAACTAATTCTGAATGCAGAATGTATAATTATTGCTAATATATTTACAGGAAAGAATTTACTTACAATCACCTTCTCTTGAAATGTCCTTTCCAACTTAATTTTAATTAGATCATAGAAATTTGAATGGATTTTCATTAATGATTGGAAGAGGTTCAAAAGAGGGGATGACATGCCAAATTATGGATAAGAAATTTTAGATTCAATGGCCTGGAAAAAAATTCCAGTGCTATATACATATGTTAAATTATTAACAATATTCTGTGAACAAAAATTTTCCAAATGTCTTTCAAATGTGTCAATGAAACATGGATGTAACTTTGATAGGTTTAATGGAATATTATTAATCAAATTATATTGTTGGTCATATTGTCAAAATGTACTCTCTTGTTGGCATTACTTTTGAGAAGAAAGAAGAAATTGATAAGAAATTAACACCAAATGAAATTGGAAGAGAAACAACGCTTGATGTTTATGATTATAATTTGAAGCTTCATTTTGCCATTCAGGCAAAAAATCAATTGAGTGTTCAATATTGAGTTGCTCAACATGCCAGCACAAAGTATATAAAAATTGAAAACTAAAAATAGAAAACAAATATGAAATTAAACAAAATAAATGAAGGAACAATAGTAAAATTAAGTCATAATTGGTACAACTAGTTTTACATCACAATTGTGATGAATTTGAAATGATTTCCTTTTCACAAGGATTCGGAAAAATAATACAATTAGAATGTTTGCTGGCACCAACTTGTGATTCAGAGAGAAGATCATGACTATGAATACGAATGAGAGCTTGATCATTATAAGAATCATAAATTGGGATTGATTATTGAATGCTGAAATCATGAAGATAATTTTTTGTTTCAGAATGAGAATTAATTGGAGCAATTTCTGGATTAAAATGTTCTTCATTCCCATATGTTATTTGAATTTTCTCATGAGGATTCATTTGAGAAGAAGACAAATCAACATCCTCAATGTCGAAGTAATCATCATAAATTACTTCACAAAATTCTCTAGAGTTCCCTTGAATTTCATTTGATGTATCAAAACAAGAAGGAATATGGAGCACATGTTCATTAATGGCAAAATAATGATGGATGATTGATTCTCTATCTTGATGAAAACTAATTGAAAATTTATTTATATCAACCCCTTTGTATTATGAAATATTATTAATGTTAAGAGGGGATAAATTGCTATCAACAAAAATATCGAGATAAAGGGAAAAATGTGATTTTGAAGAATGAATCTGAAGTATTCCTTGTTTGTAGATTCTTGTGCACTTTCTTTGTTACAAATTTTAGATTTAAGATCATTTAATTGACTAATTTTTCTTTCTTGAAGAATGTTGTATGGCTGCCCTGAATTTGGTATTTGCTCATCATGAAAAAAATCAGAAATTTGTACAGCAGATTACGTATTAATGGAAACTTTAATTGTTGCTTTTACTTGTTGATTTACAATCCGATTTTTTGAATTTAATGCACAGTGACTTTCAGATTTCAAGTTAGCAATTTCTCCAAGATTATTTCCATCTTGCAGTTGATTAGAGAATTTTTTCAAGCTTTGCGATACTAGTTCATTAACATGATCATCATTAATATCGTAAGAGGTGTGTACTAAATTTAAGAATTTATCATACATGTCTGAAGCCACTTCATCATGATTGGTATGCATCTCTATGTTGGAATTCTCAATTATGTTAATAGAATTTGAAGAGGATTGATCAAAACTTGCAATAATCCCACATGGATTGTGAAAAGAGAGGAAATACATTCAAACCAATCTAATAATTCATCTTTTGAAATTTTTTTCTTTAATTTTAAATCTTAAATAATTTAAACGAAATCTGATGGTAAAGTCAATCAAAGACTCATTTTCAAACCTTCGTAGATCTTCAATTTCTTCACATACTTGTTTGTAGTCATAGTAGTTAAATTTACAAAGGAACATTGTAAAAAATTGAGCCCAACCATTAATTGAGGCAACTGGAAGCAATTGACACCAGCTTTTGGCTTTTGCCGTGAATGTAAGAGTAAAAATCCTGCATAAAATACCTTCATCAATTCCTTGATTTTTTTTAATAAAGTGAAAGGCACGATCAAAAGCAGAAAAATTCCTCTTACCATTAAACTTTACTTGATACAAGAGTCTTATCACTTCTGGTGGAGTATTGGCAGATGCACGTATGTGGATACAACTCCCAATTGGAAGTTTAAGAGGATCCATTATGATTAAAATAAAGCTTTAAAATACAAAGCCCCCCAAAGGACAACACGTTTTTAGGTCCTCCTTCTAGTGCCAAAAATGTTGAAGGCTCAAAATCCTTTGCCTACAACACTATAAGGGATACCACTTAGTCCGAACCTTAAAGAAACTCCTTTTCCATTGAAATGGTGGTTCTAACTGGTTATACTAGTTCCAGTTACCTTTTCCCTATTGCTATCAGTTTAAGATGTGTCTTTAGTTACCAATAGGTAGGGACATCAAATCGATTCTTCTTGTTCATCAGGCAAGAGAATGACCCTTAAGCTATTTTAACTACACAAATAAACCACTCTAAAGTTTTTCCTCTTAAAAGGAGGATTTCTAGAATGAAAAGGTATGATAACACATGCAAGATCTAATCTAAGATGCAATTAATCTAACCTATCTCAATTGAAGGAAAGGGAAATCCTTCTCTCAAGCAAGAGCCAATTAGCTTAACAAAGAATATAATCTTTAAAGAATTTGACTTAAGATGGATGAAGTAGATTGAGGAGATAGCTCACAAGATCTGATTCCTCATTAACATAAATACTAACAATTAAACACTTAGTAAATAGTTACATAAGAGCTTATTGAAAATATATCAAATTCTTTATTTATCATATGCATAAGAACTACAAAGATTCATGATGAAACACTGAATTAGTTCAAATAAGACATCATGTACGCAAGAAAACAATTATTATCCTAAATCGTAAGATAGATTGCTGATCTAATATTATAACTATTTGTTCCTATGTATATTTTAGTTTTCAAATTACATTTAAGATCAAGTCTATAGAGTAGTCTAATTAGGCTTTTAAATGAATTAAGAATTAAAACTCAGCAATAGTGCATGGAGCCAACAATTAATTCATATATCTGTAAATGTAAATTGAAAAATTGAGAAAGAAATTGCATCCATGAATTCAACAAACAATAGTGCTATACGAAAATCCATGAAACAAATCTTTATTAATAAAAAGAAAATCAAATTACAAATCCTCACAGTATGACAATAGTGCACCAATCGTATGGACTTGCAATTGATCTTTGCTTGCAAAAATGTCCTCCTCCTTACAACAATAGTACATAATAAAAAATAGTTTCTCCACAAACAGATGAAAACACTGCAATATAGAGCATTCCTACCCCAAGATTACTCTAACCTACAATTCTAAATCCTCATTACAATAGGGCTTTAGGAATCCAAGAATTGAAAAGTAGAGAAGCCCCTAATACATTCTACAATTTGTTATTTATAATTTCTACAAATTTAAGAATTCTTAATCAGAAATTTGTTGAAAAATATATCTGCCCCATCAATTTTCATTGATCCAAAATCTCATTCTTCTCTTGTTGGAACATTCTCATTTATTGAGACTTTCTACTTCTCATTTCTTCAACTATTTCCCTGCAAAAAAAAAAAAAAAAAATCAAAATCAAATTAAAATACAAAATCAAATAAAAATACCAAATCTGGAATAAAATATCTTCAATCAAACTTAATTAAATAATTAAATGAAAATGAAATATGAGATTTCTATTGATGCTTGTGAGGATCTAATTGGTCAAGGATTTTAGATGAATGGATCTGCACTCAGTAGAGACTCTGGGCAAATGAAAATGTAGAAAATAATTCTTAGAAAATTGATTTTTTTTTTTTTTTTTTTTTTTTTTTTTTTTTTTTTTTTTTTTAATTCAGAGCTTGATCTTATGCTGAATTTTAGAATCATTAAATGATCAAATCTGTTTTTTCAACCACTTCAGAAATAATCTCTATGATTTTATCTATGCAACAAGCTATCCCGGGTCTCATTTGGCCTAGTAAAACTCAACTTATGAGCTTCGAAAGTTGATGAGTCAAAACTGTCAGAATTCTGGAAATTCTATTATGCGAGATAAACCTAAAAATTTTAATCCGAAATTAAATTTGTTAATTAATTATCATTGGAAACTTAAATAATTAATTAAAAATTAAGTAAACATATTTTATTAATACAAAATTTAATTAATTACAAATTTTATTTTAAAATTAATTATATTGTAATTAATATTATAATTTAATTATATTTAAATTAAAATTAAATATAATTTATTATAATTAAAATATGTATTAATTTTTTATTTTTCAAAAAAATCATATTACTTACACCTTACACCATTAAATACCAGGCCTTCACTATATACATTATATACAAACCAATTGATGAAGATTATATGTGAGAGTTAATGGAGGGTGACTGAGGATGGTGAGGTGGAGGGATAAGGAGGTGACGTGGAGGGCGAGTGAGGTCACAATGTTGGGAGGCATAAGGAGTTCACAAAAAACTTTATATTAAATGAAAAAAAGCGTCTTGCATAATATCGACGATCACAAATTTTTTAATGAGTAGACAATGAAACTTGCGATATGCGATATATCACATCGCAATATCGCATCACAATTTTATTTCATTATTTTTATTGAGATTTTGGAAGGAAGGAGATGATGTGGAGTGGCGCCCATGTGGAATTAAAAATTATACAAAATTAACTACAACCACTTTGTAATTTTGAGATTTTGTGTTTTAAGATAAGAAATTGGAATAAATTACCGAAATCCCAAAAATCACATTTTTTTAAACTATTTTACAATTTGGCTGGGTCATTTTGTAGGACCATTAGTGAAAAATGAAAAAATTAGTAAAAAAAAATTAAGAGTTAATATTTACAATTAATGACTCTTTTAATTGCAAAAAATGAGATTTTATATATTTTGTACATTTTTAAACCCAAATGACAAAAATGGCCAAACTTCAAAGGAATTTCATTTACAAACCGGATAACCAAATAAGGCAAAACAAGTATCGATGGAAAACTTGCTAAAAGTCGAATTCAATAAAACAATCAAAATGTAAATTCAACGGAAATGAAAAAATAACAAAATTTGTATGACAATTAACTTAAATGAAAATCATAAAAGATGTTTTAGCCAAAATTTAATAGAAAAGGTTCCCATTATTTGAAGTAAATAAGTAAAAAATGGGTGGTGTTGGGTTTCCCTACAACATGTCACTATTATTCTTGAACAATTCTGTTAGTTATTTTCACATCACAAACGGAGTTTCTTTTCCATGGAGATTTGAGATACTATGATCTCGTACTCCCTCCAAGATTATTCTCCTCACCTTGGATACATCTTTCTTCCACTGTGCAAGGTCCTAGACATCGGCTGTTGGTGGTGTTGGAATAAATGCCTTGACATATTCAAGCAATCCATTTTCATCCAATATAGCCTCCATGCGGTCCTTACATGCAACAAAATTTGAGGTGCCTTCCAATGCATACTCTATCCTTAGTCCATTGAAGACCATCTTCTCAACTCTGAAGAAATCCTACTACACTGATCTTCAAATTTGAACCTCTAAGAAACAACCTCGAATTTTGTGCTCTAACGTGAATCCAACTCTAATACAATGTATAAAAATATGTATATTTTAACCTACTCATGAAGTTTTAATCAAAATTACAAGACACAAACCTACTCTACTACTCTCCAGAAAGTAATTCACAATCTAGAACAAAACAATTAGACATGCAATAAGAAATAACACACATGCAACAAGTATTTTTCTTGGGGAAAGAAAATTGCTAAAAACCTTAATGTCTGCTTGCATTAAATCATAAGAATAAATATGTATTGCAATTGCTTTGCTCAACTGAGCACAACCTGCAAGTGCATAAGCTATCTATCTTCTCACTGAAGGCCTCTAACCCAAACTTAGTCAAAATTTTCCTCTTCTTGAGCTCCTATTTCCTTGCACTATTCCTTGAGGAATTACGCCCCTATTATTTAGTAAATTCCTCAAATTGAATTGTATAATTTCTTAGGATGATTATTTGACTGCATGCAACTCTTATACACTCAAGACTAGTCTACAACTAATGTTACACTGCCTTGGAATCTCCACCAAGCCTGGGGAACTCGAATTATCTACATGCACTAGATATTTTGGGCTAATTGATCAGTTAACTAGATGATCACTGAGTTTGACTGAAGTCCCACTGCACAACTTGACCCTCCACTAGTTCCTCCAACAATTGGAACTAGTTTAACTGAAAACAACCTTAAATAATTGACTTTGTTTGCTAAAAATTAGCAATCACACATGCTTAACTGAACTCTAATTCCTCCAACTTGAATTTACTGAGTAAATTGGGTAATACAAGCCATTTCACACAAGTTAACATCATCCAAGTTGTCTTCTAATGTGGAAATTTTAATTTTCTCAATTTAATCAAGGAAAAATCAAACTAAGAATTTCTTGCTACATTTTTCAACACATGCATTCCTAACAAGCAGTAACTCTACTATCAAGTACCCAACATACATTAATGAGGCTCATACCTTCATCATCTTAGCTTGGAATCAGCAACAACATATGAAATGATTTAAATAAGAAATTCATTGACCTCTGCACACAAATAGTATATCATATTTTGCTAAGGCATGGTGATACCAAGAGATGTGAAACTCTCCAGGCCACTTATCAACAATATTACCGTCAACACTTCAAGTTGTTTCTAGGTGTAGACAAATGAATAGTCTTCAAGTACCTTGACTCCATTGCTGATATAAGAGATAATAAAATTGGTTTTTCAAGTTCATCATTAATATTTGACCCCTTTTTGATAGATATGTAACTTGTTAATGAGGAAGGGTAATAGATCTGCCTTAGCTTAAGGCTTAAATTGTGCATAATAATCCTTTACAAATCTTAGAGTTAGGGCACACGAAAAAATGTGTATAGGACTATGAGTAAGGGAGATCTAAGGAGGCTGAAATATTTCATGTTGTGAATGTCTTCAATGCTTTCCAGTTAAAGGTATGAAGGTGTAGAATTGAAATTACCCTTAAAAACATGTGAACATTATTAATGATTTCCAATCTAGAAGACAAAGACTTATAGATATTGAAAAAATTCTATCTCGAGATCATTGTTGGTTTTATTAACTAAATTATTTCATAATTTTGTGACTTCATGCCCTAGACTCTATCGTAAAAAAAATTGAAATACCCATCCCTAGAACAATGAATATCATCGTAGTCCTATAACAAAATGATCCAAAAAAACCCCTAGTCCCAAAACAGATAAAAAATAAATCCCCTTCTATACTTTTTTGTTGACTTTAGATCTATCTTTTAGACAGGCTAAGTTGCCTTTATTAAAAGAGATAGGGAGTGATCTTTAGAATGAAAGCGAATTCTTGAACCCTTTCTGCCATAAGCCCAACTATAATCAGGTCATCCACAAATTTGCCTTCACAAGAATGAATTGATTTCAAAGATGATATTCCAATTTGTATCTTTTGGAGGACAAATTCCTTCACTAAATAGTAAATAAGATTGTAGAGAAAGGATATGCCTTCAAATCAGTTTTACAATGAGCTCTAAAACTCTCAATACTGAAAAAATAGTTACACCTCTGCCACTGCCTTGTCCAAGGGCCAGATTAGTCCAAATTTATCAAACAAGGAGAGAGTTGGCCGCAGAGCAACAAGAGGATTTGTGTAATGAAGAACACATGCAAGGATTTAAGTAAAAACATAATATCAAAACCCTTATCCAAACAAATAACAAAAACTCTTTCTCTTATGATGTAATGATGCTCCTCATGGTCTGCAATTGAATTGTAGAGGAAAAAATGGCAAGTCATATGTTATGGGGAGAAATTACACTTGCTTTTCATAGAGGCCGAGTAGATATTTGAAGGAATAGGCCGACCTTTGATTGGAGGGAAAAGGAAATTTAAAATTTAAAATTATTTTGAAGCCAAAACCCAAAATTAAATTCACGCTCACCTCCAAAATTTTAAATTTGAGCTAATTTATTTTATTTGAACTTTGAATTTTGGAGACAAGATGTTTGTTACAATTTTTTTGACCATTTATCCTCGATTAATTACATTTTATAAGTTTACCTCTTCAAAAAATCATCCATCTTTCCCACATCATCCAACTAACAATGTGATGCCACATCATCACTTATTTGGGGATTTTGACCATAAGTAAGGGGCTTCAACTTTAATCAAGCATATCTCTCAAACAACGAGGACCCACGAAGCACTCCACATATCAAAAAAATTAGCATGACAAGGAGAATCCAATGGTTAGGGTCTCCAATGAAAATTAATTGACCTACATCTTTAAAATCCTTAAGATATGTAGGGTGTGCTCATCTTCCAAGGGATCCAAACACTAGAGCTAGGGTTTCATCAATGCATCATCTCATCCATACATGGAAACATACTAAGGACATCAATGAGGATATCCTACACCTTCTTTGACATTAATGATAATATATTCAACAACACCAATCCCCTATCTAAGCACCAACTCAATAGAATTCATGGGAACCAACCCAAAAGAGACACCAACCTCTTAGATGAGCACCAACTTAGCCTCAAGTTTTTTCAATTTTTGGTCCTCAAATATTTAGTGAATTTTAATCAACCATGCAATGCTTAGGTTTTCTCCTTCAAGTCTGATCATAGTCACTATCCTGCACTTGCCTTGTTTTCAACTATCATTAGCTCATATTCTATAGCATGACCCATGGTACTTCTCACCTTGCTATCACTTGTATGAAATTGTCACCTTTGGTTCTCCATTATCACTGTATTTTTTGCCACCTTAGCTAACTGTGTTGAGTATATTGTCATTTATGTCAAAGCAGGTTCATGATGTCATAGTGGTTTCAAGATATCAAAGCAGATGCATGATGTTGTCATTGATGTCCTCAGTATGTTGGTTTCATGGATGAGACGAGGCATTGATGAAACCCTAGCTCTAGGGTTTGGATTCCATGGATGATGGACATACCCCGCACTTGTTTGGGTTTCTGAAGATGTAGATCAATAAATTTGTCATGAATACCATCATCATTGGATCCACTTTATCATGTCAATTCCAACAGTATGTGGAGCATTTCGAGAGCCCTCAAAGTTTGAGAGATATGCTTGCTTAATGTTAGTGACCCCAGTTAGTGGCCAAAAACCAAAAAGCATGAACGATTTGGGCGTTTCATCACATTATTTGTTAAATGATGTGGCATAAAAGGATTGAAGGCCCCAACACGTTGATGATGTGGCAACTATTTATTAGAGAAGGAAGGGGATAAAATACATTTTTTTGCTAACGATGAAATATTAAAGAGAACTTTTATGAGAGGTTTATTCTTGATAAAAAATAAATCAACATACTCAATGATGGACCCTAGTCATTTTGGCACCAGTTCAAATGTAATTTTAAAATATTTGTTTGTGTTCCAAAATGAGAGGGAAACTTTAAAATATTTTCCCTCCTCCGTGAAGTTAGCCAACCCTCCTAGATGGTTCTCTAAGCCACTATGAAAAGGAGGTCATTTCTTCCCTCATTGGTGCAATCAATCCTTTTCAAAGTATGTGAAATAAATTCACTACTCTCTCTATTTTCCTACAACCTCGAAGAGTTCTTGAAAGTATGAGGAGAAGGAAATTTATCCTTTTGGGTTTCATTGACTTTACTTGCAATTATCTTCATAAGTTTTTAACCCTATATAGGGTAAAACACAAAGCACTACTCGATATCCTTTTGAAGATTTTCTGAGGTTGAGATCTTGCTAGGAATATTGCAGCTCCCACAACCTTAAATTATGATCTGGAAATGTGTAAAAATGGTTTTCTCTTAAGGGTTTCTCTCTTTTCACAAGGCTTCTTTTAATTCTTTTACACAATTTGTTGGAAATCTTCAACTACAACAACATTTCGGCTAAGTTTTAAAGTAGTTATTAATATGTATAACATCTTTGTGGCCCACCTGTAGATTCATATGTAGCCTTCCTATGGAACCACCTATGGCCTACTTAGGACATCATCTGTGGTCTTCCTGGAGCATAATCTGTTATTTGTGGTGACAATACTTGCATCCTAGTTTGGTATAATTCACTTGCATTCTTGGACTGTGAGATCAGGTGTATATACAAGTGAAGTTTTAATTTTTTTTATAAGACTTCTCATGGGGCAGTGTGAGTGAAGTTCTGTATAGGCCTTCTCTTGGAGAAAATCTGACATTCATCTGCATCTTCCTAAAATACTTATACAATAAAGGTTATGATCTAACATATAACAAATTTGAGGGGTGTGCATTGAAAATTTTCTGAGAAAAATTATTTTGAAGACAAGGCTGTAAGTTGAAGCATTGATATCCTTAATGGTGGATCTAATTGATCGACCTCATGAACAATTGGTCTATTGATAGAATATTCGTAATCCTAACTATGGTTGTGGCTCCTTCAATGGGAAGCACAAAAGTTTGTAATTGAACTTGGAACTTGAACAATCTGAGTGTTAGAGATGGAATTAATAAATTTCACTCCAAACTTCTGAAGGAATTTTCCCCCATACTCTGCAGCCTATATTCTTGTTACAAATTTCTCCTATATCTAACTTTTTGACATTAAAACTTTTAGATTTTGCAGATCTGTTGCTTATAACATATGACACTTTTATTCTATCCATTATGCATCAAACTATTATGTAGAAAGAGAAACTGTCATATGAGAAAACTATAGTGTGGTTACCATATCATGTTTTAGAGCATTATCTTGGAGCCTTATCTTTAGCATCGGGGAGCCTTGTTTATCCATTGAGTATAAATTATGATGTATATCAATACCTATGTATGCAGTGACAAAGAGACCAAATATTGTATGCTTGAATTGTATGGCTTTTTGTGGTTTGAATGGCTATTTTGATAGTCACATCTGAATGTAGATGAGAAACCTATATACTACAGAAAAATATGATAATTCTCTAGTTAATAAGAGGTATTGCAGAGTGTCACATGATTTTTGAGAGATTGTTGTAGCTAGAGTTTGTGTTGCAGTTGTAGAGATCAACTTCCAGAAATGAACTTAAATTGGCAGTATTTATAGTGTTGTTATAAAAGAGCATGTATTGGCAAAGGCAAAGTTGGTATCTGCAGTGACCTTGATGATAGCAGAGTAACCTTCAATGACAATAATCTTGACGACAATTATAACAGTATGGTTTCCACAATGAGGGCATCCACTTGATTGTTGGCTTTTTTGGTAGTAATTGTAGCATTCTTGGTTGAAGGCTATGTATAAGTGCTAGTTGGTAACTATCCTAGTTGTTGAATATATATAACAGTGATCTTGATGATAACTTGGATATCACAGTGACATTGTTGTATAGCAGTGATGTAGTGACAAGGATATTATGGCATTTCCATATGATGACATTACCAGAGGTTGAACAGTGATAATGTTTTCAATTAAAACATGTGAGAAACTATAGATTGTAGGCCTATGGTAGCAGTAGTAATAAAGTGAGTGTAAAGTGGTAGCAACAATAGTGCATAGCAGTGGTAAAAATCATGTTTGGAGTAGTAGTGGCAACAAATGTGTTAGTAGAAACAATAGACAACATTGATAGTAGTGGACAACAATGGAAGTCAAGTGCAGTAGCAGAGGCAAAAACTTGATGCGGAGAAGATTGTAATTGGGTTATTGTCCCTAGTATGGGATCTCAAACTCATTTAGGGAGTTTAGCTTCCTTCCATCCCTTGCTGGTAAAACCCTTTGGGAGTCTAGTACTTCTTTCCAATTCAACTGGTAAATTTGTATGTAAACCATACATAACAAATCTTGTTGAGAAAAAAAATTCCTACGTACTAATATTTATGATGTGATCATATTTAATGTTTATATTATCACTCTAAATATATAAATGAATATAACCCCCCTTTTAGTATTTCCATCACGTTGTAGTTTTACTTACAAACTATTCATGTTTATCCACAACTAGGTGTGTGGTCTAACTCTATTAAACACTAGTTGTCTAGTTATATGATATAGGTCTTACCTTAGGCCTATCCTACCTCCTTGCTATTACTGGTTAGGGTAATCACGATACCCTCCAACAATGCAACTCCTTCACAAGCCCTTAACTCTTGCAAGTATCATCTATCACTATTACGGTTAAAGACTCTACACTCCATAATACATTATACTTGTCCCTTCAACAAACTCAACCTCTATCATAGGTTAGGAATGCACTTGGTCCTACCTTATTAATGAGGGTATCCTCCTTGGTTTTTCTATGTTGGGTGTGTGTTATATTCTTTCCATGACTAGCCCCACAAGCAAGGGGGGTCACAAGGGGGGCGATAGGCTCCCCTGTTTATTGTGATGGGGGTAGTAGGGGGGTTTGACGGGGGTAGTAGCCCCCTTCTACGGGGTCCGAGGAAACGGCCTGGGGAAATTTGTTTTGGACCCTATATTTGGTGGGTGAACATACCTATGGTTTTGTGCATGGTTTTCACACATGGTTTTAGGCACGATGGTTTTCTATCTATGGTATTTTTTGTAGATACCATCAAGCGAACTGAGGTTATGTTCTAATCTAGTGTCAATGGATTGGGGTTTATGGATGCTTCGGAATGTATATATATGTATTGTAACATTGAAATGAATATAGTGATAAATCAATCTGGTAACCCGATTTTGGGATCCAGGGGAAAATCTCTGTGTATATTTGTTTTATGTTTTATGCTCTCGTCATTTTTTTTTTTTTTTTTTTTCTGTTGTTTATAATTTGTATGCAGGTAATTTCTGTACGGTGTTACAACCTACATGCTATACAAAATCATTAACATTGTTCAATAATTTACAAATATAAGTATACTTCAAGAAAGCCCCATACCACACCTCTGTCAGAGAGATGCCCTCAACATATTCGATTTTCTCCTCTACACACATCAATCTCATCCTATAGCAACAGAAAATACCTATAAAAAACACAAGATATATTCTAGAAATAAATCCTTAATCTATTGTCCTCCTTCCTCAAATTGATCTTGAGGCCAATATAGATATATCTCCCTCATATCTCGATTTGATTAAATGTATAAATGAGCAAAACGTGTGCTATATTTATAGTGGTTTAAGGGGGGCTTATGGGAGTTCAACTAACCATAAAAATATCCTTAACAAAAATATGCTTTTTATGAGGGGCCGACTTGAGCATGACTTTATAATCCTTTTTAATTTTTGTATTGATTTAGAGGCCAAATTTAGATGAGGGATTATAAGGCATGTGAGAAGTTTAAAAAAATTATATCTCTTCAACTATGAAGAGTTGAAAGGCATGATATGTATCACTAAAAAGATCTTGAAACAAGGTATTTGATTATGGAGGTAGTGCATTCATTTTTACTATCCTTGAAATCCTTATTCAAGAATCTATTAAGGGGTTTCTCGAATCTGTTGAAGAATGTAGCTATGGTTGGTCTTCATAAGACTTGATGTATTTATAATACAATGTAAAAACATGAAAGAAAATTAAATTTTAAATTAGAAGAAAGAAAATTAAAAGAAAGGAAATAAAAAAAAAACCACGTAAAATTAAGATCCTTGAAAATAGTTCATTCTCATGTAAATAACATATTTACCATCAATTACTAGCCACCATAATTTAAGCAAGGATTTGCGTAAAATATGGGATAAGGAACAAGATATAAATATATATACTTACTAGGAGTTACTTCCCAACATTATTTACATGTTCTTCAACACTTCAACAAATATGAGTAAAAATGTAAATGCACAGACTTACTAGAATTTAATTTACAAAGTGACGTGATCCAAATTAAAAAGAGACATGACTCTTTGGTATCATGTATATTATGCACTTAAAATTTTCATTTTACACAGTCAGTTTTCACTCACATATATCTCTCTCTTACACACATGATATCACATATCCTAAGTTTTCAACATTGTGATCTATACTTTCCTTTCATGGTTATTGGTTGAATTTATGAAGTGTGATTTCTTGATGAAGATAAAAGAACTATAATATATATTCACAAGTAATTTCCATATTTCAAAAATAGTGATTTTATACATTGCACTCTATTTTTCAACATGGTATTTTGGTGAATCACAGAAGTTGAAGATCACATCTAAGCCTACACAAGGAAATAAGTTGATCTTTGTTTGTCGACAAAGCTAAAGATCCAGGAACCTTAGATTAGGAACTATATATAGCATAAATAGGTTATTTTTGTCCCAAAAGTTATGGCCTCAAAATATAGAATGGTGATAATAAGGGGCTAGCTTACAATTACTTATGGTATGTGATATGTCAAGGGCACAAGTCAAGTTCACAAGAAGGATATTACAAGAAAACATTCTAGGCTTGGTTGATCTCATGCATTTTTTCTTTGACAAAATTTGAAGGGCTTGTGTTAGAGGGAGAAATTGTGGCAAAAAGAATTGCCTTTGGGAGAAGTCAAGGAGGCTCATATTAGCTTATTAGAGAGTAGATCTCTAATTTTGAAATTATGGACTAGTATTGAAATTGTTAAGCTAGATAACTGATATGCTAAAAGGATACAATGGTAGAGATAGTAGCCATAATTACCACAATAGGATATGTCTCAGTGTGAGAGGGAGCACATAGTCAGGATGATAGGGAAGCAATTGTGGTGATATATCTAGTAAAAGGGTTGATGTACCAGCACGGTATAGTTGGTCGTGAAAAATTCAGTTATGTTTTGAGATTTGTCTCAAATAATGAAGTGCAACTGCAAATTTAGATTGGGTAGAGAGTGTTGAAGATATAAAGAGTTCATCAGGATATTTTTTTAGTCTAGGCTCCGTTATGACTATGAGCATGAGGTAGAAATTTGTTGCACTTCATATTGTAATGGGAAAGTATATTGTAGATGGAATGGCAAGTTGAGAAGCAATATGGATTCAAGGTCCATTTGCATGATTGTCTTGATAAGGTGTAGGGGATGACCATGGTGACAGGTCGAAGCACCATGAGATTCAGTACTGAGACATGGTACATGAAGAGGCAAAGTGACTTAATACTACACTACAATATCCTCGAGTGAAGTCTGTATATATACTTTAGGGACAAGTTTGGATTTGTTCAGAATTCCTCTCTCAGTGTTAAGGTTAAACCCTAACCCCTTTACTTATATAATAATCCCAAGGTACCTTGTTATATTCATAGTTAGTTAGATGAGTCAATAAATCCTGTAAGCGGTTATTCACATTAATAATAATTGTAAGTGGTTGACATGCATTATAGAAAAGGGACCGCAATTATTTATAAATGGGCCATAGTTAATAAATAAAGTGGTTAACCTGTATTATGCAAGGGACCACTAGTAGTTATGGTTTGGATATCATAAAGCTATAAATAATCTTATATAGCAAGGGAAGACTCATCGAGTTTTATTGTAATTGAGCTTTGCTTTGTTGGAGGTTTCCCCCTCAAAGAGGCAAGTGAACATTGTATTATGCTTCTAAATAATAAAATATCTTTGCAACTTGTCTCAATTCATGTGATATTTCTATGTTTCTTGCAATATTGTTTCATATTTCTAGCATTATGTTATTCTTGTAGGTCAAGTGCATAATAAGTGGTATTAGAGCACTTTCGATGGCCAATTGTACCTCTAATTTTGGGAATATTTTTTTCAAAGCTAGAGACATGTTCTGACGTCTTTAAAACATGGGATCTATCATTGAGCACATAAAACTTGCGGATTTGGGGAGGCATGCACACAAGAACTACAAGAGGTGGTAATGCTTGTTGTACTCCCTTGTAACTCATGTGGGTACCCCTTCGCGTAGTAGTGCATTAGACAAAACCATGAATGGATTGCCCTTCCATGTACCCTTGGGTATATCAAAAGCCCCCCTAGGGTAACCTAAAACCTAACCTTAAATAATTTTTTGAGTGTATTGTTGCTACAATACACTAAGAACAACACTTGGGGAGACTACTCGCACATACAATAGGGTAGTTGGGTAGTACAACTAAGGGTATGATCGATCCTCCTTAGTTAGCACTCTAAAATATTGGGCTGAGAAACACTGTTGGAGCGTTGTGCATATTGCGATCTGTAGCACCTACCACTCCTTGTGAAGATAATTCCCTCAACTACTTGAAGATCACCCCAACCTTTTCATCTATATCAGATTCAGAAGTTGGGGTTCAACCGCTTCTATATAAATAAGATCCAATAGTTGGGGTTCTGCTTCCACCATACAGATCATATTCAACAGTTTGGGTTTTTGCATAGTAGATTAGACTCTTTTTTCAATGAGGGTTTTGGCCACCATAGTCCAGATCATATTTTCGCAACACATTTTGTAGTGCCAAGACCTTGCAGTTTCTGCTACTATAGTCCAACCTTGATTCTCGCAGGATATTTGACAGTATCGAGCATTTTTGGATTTTGGCCATCGCAATATTGATGAGCATGGAGTAAAAGTTAATTCATAGTGTATATTATATATATATATTATATATATATATATATATAATATATATATATATATATATATATATATAATATATATAATTATATTTGTGTGTGTGTGTGTGTATAAAACTGGGGCTATCACGAGATGCTTCCAAGAGACTTAGCCCATAAAATTCAAGATGATGAGATGATTGCAGTGGTACCATTCACCTAGATGTCCCAAGTTCTCATGCGGTCCCAAATTTATCCTAACACAACTTCAATTGACCCACATCACTAGACTCCTAAGTTTTCCCTCTTTCCAACGATACTACTCTTAAGTAAGCTTAAATTTGACCAGGGCTAGTGTATTCACAGTACAAGGTCTCAATTTATGGTTGTGGAGAAGGCTACCAAGAAATTTGATGCCATTGAGAAAAAATTCAATGACTTCCAGGAATCCATTACCAACCAAATAGCACAAGTATTGGAAAACTTTAGGATGTTTCACAAACCCATGAGGGAATAAAACAATGTTGATGCACATGTAGAAGGAGAATCCAACCATCACATTCATTTCCATGGAGATCACCAATATTTGAGCCACTAGACACCCAACTTGGACATGTATAAATTTGATGGCTCTAACCCGACAGTATGGGTGGCACAAATGGAAAAATATTTCCACCTTAATAATATATGGGATGATGAAACTAAACTACATGTGGAAGCTCTTTACTTGGACCAAGAGCGATGGAAGTGGTGGAACTAACATCAAAAATGCTATTCAGGGAGGCCAACTTGGAACATGTTCTCAAAATCCATTTGTGACCACTTTGATCCCAAATCTCATTTTCTAGTTAATCTCACTAAGCTCAGGCTAACATGTATAGTATGGGACTGCATTGAAACCTTTGTACAATTGACCATCCAAACGGAAGGACTAAGAGATACCTTTTACTTGGAATGTTTCATCAGTGGCCTAAAGGAAGCCATCCAAGCCCATGTTTGGATGCATCACCCACCTACTTGGTTGGAAGCATGCAATAAGGCCTTCGAGATAGAATTCAATTTAAATGCCCAATCTAATTGTTCAAATTTTGTTGAGTGGGTATGTCCCACCCTAGCTATAGGCCTCACCCAAACATTTAAGGTTCAAAAGGTGTCTCCAGTAGAAATGGACGAAAGAAGGAAATAAAGACTCTTCTACTACTATGATGACAAATACTCCCCAGGACATAAATGCAAGGAACCAAAATTCTTTCAAATTGACACTACTAAAAATAGCTTCACTGATGGAGCTCCATCCATTGAAGTGTCTAAGGAGGAAGAGGGTGAACCTCTAACAACCCCAGGAAATGATACTATAGGTACACCAAATGAAATAATTATCTCATTCCATGCCCTGTCTGACATTTCTTCTCCCCAAACTCTCAAAATCCAAGGTTTTCTTAAGCATCGACTAGTAGTGGTGTTGATTGATAGTGGCAACACGCATAACTTTTTCCATAAGAGAGTAGAATAATAAGTTCATTGTTTTGTGAGGGAAATATCTAATTCCAAGTCATTATCGTTGATGGGGCAACCATGAAATGTGAAGGACGTTGTGAAAATATTAAGCTTCAAATGGGGGATAAACACCTCAAAACCCACATGTTCACCATTGAAATGGGAAATTGTGACATTGTCCTTGGTGTTGAATGGATCCACACTCTAGACCCTATCAAAATGGACTTCCAAGAGTTATATATGAGATATAAGAAAAACAACCACACTCATACACTGTGGGGACTCCAGGTAGGTTCTCCTACTATCTTCAACTCACATCTAATGAAGAAGCTTTTAAAAAAGGGCCATCACAGGATAGTAGCACAATTTAATGCCATCCATACCATTGAATCCAATCCTCCTCACATTAATATTGATATGAAAGATGTATTAGGTAGCCAAGAACAAACCTTTGAAAAACCTAAGGAGCTCCCACCCTCTAGGGTTAATATGATCATATCATCCCTTTGCTCCTGGGTACCCAACCACCAAATCTCCACCCCTTTCGATATCTGTTTGCCTAAAAGAATGAAATTTAAAAAATCATCAAGGAACTCCTTGAAGCCGGTGTTATTCACCCCAACACCAGCCCTTATTCATCTCTAGCGGTCATAGTTCTAATGAAAGACGATGAATGACGCATGTGCCCAGAATTTAGGGCCCTTAACAAGCTCACTATCAAGGAAACAATTCCTGTCCTAGTAGTTGATGATCTTCTTAATGAACTGTGCGGTACCAAATTTTTACCAACCTGGACCTCCGCTCGAGCTATCACCAAATACAGATGAAGGAAATTGACATTCCTAAGAAATCCTTCTGAAATCATGAAGGCCATTATGAATTCCTGATCATGCCATTTGGTCTCTATAATGCCCCATCCACTTTTCAGAGCCTCATGAACCATACTCTGAAACCATATCTCATAAAATTTGTCTTCATCTTTTTGGATGATATTATCATCTACATCATAACATGGGACACTCACCTTCAACATGTTGACTAGGTATTGCAACTGCTCCATGATCATAAACTATTTATCAAATTATCCAAGTGTTCCTTTGGCATGGAAAAAGTAGAGTATTAGGAACACATTATGGGCCATGAAAGAGTGAGGGTTAATCCAAAAAATATTTAGGAAATACAATATTGGCCCCAACCAAAAACCTTGAAGAGTTTGAGGGGATTCTTGGGTTGCAAGGGTTACTATCATAAATTTTTCCGCAATGATGGATGCATTTCCCAACCCCACACTAATATTCTCAAGAAAATATAATTTCTCTAGACTGATGCAGCTCAACAAGCCTTCTTAGCTTTCAAACAGGGTATGTGCTCCACTTCAGTATTGGCCCTACCATATTTTACAAAACATTTTGTGATTGAATGTGATGCTTCAGGTATGGGCATTAGCACAGTATTAATGCAAGAAGGTAGACCATTGGATTTCACGAGTCAACAAATCAGTGGAAATAATCTGGGTCAATTTACATATGAGAAATAAATGATTGTCATCTTATGTGCAATAGATACTTGGTGATCATACTTATTGGGGCATCATTTCCAAATCAGTACTTACCATCATAGCCTAAAATATTTTCTCGTGCAACGTGTATCATCGCCACAACAAAATAAATGGCTCACAAAAATGTTGGGATATGATTATGAAATAATTTAAAATAAGGGGCATGACAACTTAATGGTTGTTTGATTATCGCACCAATTTGAAGATGAGGGAACCCTTTTATCCCTCTCTCTACCCATACCAGATTGGATTGAAGAAGTCTATCGTGAATGGTTCTCCCAACCCTCTCTGTCTTAGCTCATTAATAGATTTTGAGCATATCCTAATTCCTTATAGGAATACTCTTAAAAGGATGAGGTTCTTCTCTATAAGGATCGGGTATTTATATCCCCAACCTCCACCATCAAAACCCACATCTTGGAAGAGATGCACTCCTCTCTGGTTGTAGGACATTGATGATTTCAGAAGACTTATGCATGAGCACACCGCTCTTTTTTTTGGACCAGCATGAATAACACCATTCTTACTTTTGTAGCTAAATGCGACATATGTCAGTGCAACAAAGCGGAAACAATCAAGCTATCATAAAACTTACAACCCTCTCCATTCCTCATTTCCATCTAGATAGGTGGTTTCCATGGATTTCATTATAGGTTTCCCAAAGTCAAGCACCAAATTAGTTATCATGGTGGTTGTTGAAAATCTTTCCAAATATGCTCATTAGTGGCTCAATGTTTCATGGACCAAACCTTCAAACTTCATAGCATGCCAACTTCCATTATGTCTGACCAAGACCTCACTTTCACCAACAAATTTTGGAAAGAATGTTTCAAGCTACAGGGAACACAACTCCAACTAAGTACAACTTATCATCCCCAAATCGATGGTTAAACATAAGAATTCAACAAATGTTTGCAGACCTATCTATCGTGCTTCACTTCAAACAAGAAACATTAATGGGTATAGTGGTTGTATTTAGTTGAATGGTGGTATAATAATAACTATCATGAAACCACCAACATGACACCATATGAGGTAGTGCATGTCCAAATCCGACCTTCACCAGCTTCTTATATCCTAGGATCTTCCAAAATACAAGCAATTGATCAGCTCCTGTAGAACCGTGTCGCCATGATCGCTCATCTCAAAGATAATCTACATCAAGCTTTAGATAAAATGAAGCAACAGGCCAAACAAAACCATTCAAATAGGTCATTTCAAGTAGGTGACCATGTGTTCATGTGACTCCAACCTTATACGTAGACTTATCTCAAAGAAAATGGTTGTAAAAAACTAGCACCAAAGTTCTATGGGCTTTATCAGGTACTTCAACATATAGGAACGGTCACTTACAAACTGGCCTTGTCAACTACTTCAAAAATCCACCCCATCTTCCGTGTATCTCGCCTCAGGAAAGTTGTGGGGAGCAATTGTAGGGTTCAAAAAAGTTTTCCAGAATTGGATTAGGAAGCTTCACTTTGGCTCCGACCCAAACAGGTCCTTGATGCTGGTGAAATACATCTCTATGGGTGCATGATCAAGGAATTCCTCATCAAGTGGAAAGAAAACTCTACAAAAGATGCAACATGGGAACCAAGCACTATGTTGGAGGTTGCATCCTCAAAGAGGAAAGTGCACATTGTATTCTTCTTCTGAATAATAAAATATCTTTGTGGCTTGTCTCAATTCATGTGATATTTCTGTGTTTCTGGAGATATTGTTTCATATTTTTAGCATTCTGTTATTATCACAGGTCAAAGGAATATCATTAAGAGGGAATGTTGTTGAGATAACATCATGGATAGACATTCTTCTTCTGTCATGTACTCTGATCAAAATTAGGGATGTTATCCCTATATCAAGTACAACACTGGAATTAGGGAAGGTATCCCTGTGTCAAGTATTGTGACTGAAATTAGAGATAATGGTCCAATAGAGGCTAGTTGGTCCCTCCTAGCATCCTACTCAGATCTTTGAGAGAGTTGCTTGGATCTCTAAGAGAGCTACTCACATATCTATTTAGAGAGAGTTGCTCGAATATTTGAGAGAGTTACTTGAATCTCTGTTTAGAGAGATAATTTTTTGGCATCTAGCTTGGGTTGGGGCCATTTGGAGTTTCAATTGGACCATGTGCACTAGTTGTGTGATGGTGAATAAGGACTAGTCTGGATACCTTGAGGTTGAGGTGCAGACTAGATCACAGTCACTAGTTGATGTTGATGTTGTACCATGGGTACTGAGTGGATTCCATGATTGTTATAGGTCAAGAGGAATGACCTAGATGATTGTGATGTTGGTGTTTATGATATTGATGATGATTCTTATCTTAATCTTAAATTGAGTCCCTTAATCTTATAAGTATCCAAAACGGTGCCACTCTAGAAATTATAGCACGTCATCATTTTGTGAAGTTTTGGAAGGCATTAAGAAAATGTATCAATTTGGATTGATATATCAGTCTGAAGTACCTTTATGAAACTCATGACGAATACATGTCTAAAGGAATAAATGATGTTACACAATTTTGAATTAGTCATGGTATTTCAGATCTACAATAAGAATTGAAAAGCTAGTGCTTTAGAGTAATGACACCTCTATTATGCAAGATGTGGATCAGAGCACAACCACATAAATAAAGTTTGTGACCTTTTCCTATATTAAAGTAATGAACATATGATTTATTTGAAAAATGTTACTATGTCATAAACCCTACATTGCAAATTATTGCTGAAAGTATATTTGAAGTATACCTTTGAAGAAAACTTGATTATAGTGAAAAATATGTTGAACTCTCTTAAGAATCATGATGATATATTTCAAAGTAAAGGGAGAAGTTATCATAAGATTATCTGAGCCCAAAATATCAAATTGTTGAATTGAATTAGCCCTGCAAAATGTAAAGATTGTTCTTTTAAGGTCATTTAGTTGGCTCAAATACCTTGAGTTCAGAAGGAAATACTAGGCCCTTAATTGAGCTTAGAATTTCTAAGGATTTCTTGATAAAGTCATTTGCAAACCTTGCACTATGAAAAGTAAAGGACACAAATGAATAAACACATTGAAGGTTTTATTGCAAAGAAAGTATTGATGTGAGGAAAGATATCTTCCATTTGCTGCTTAAGAATGATGAAGTTATTTTTTGTACATTGAAATGAAGGGCAAGCTCTTAGGAACAAAATAATACTGCTGCAACGATTATAGAAAGGATATCATTATTGGACTCTATTGATTGATTATTGACAATGTTGGATATGTGAAGGGCATGTTGATTCTAGGATTCTGACATTTGGTTATGAAATTGAAAATCTAGGGTTTTTAAACTATAACATGTAGCAAAACCTTGAATTGATCATTTCCATTGGTGATATAAATACTAGTTCATGCGAGGAAGATATGACATCATGATGAAATTGTGGATAAAGATTATACAAAAAGGCCAAGATCAAAAGGGAGTTAACATTATTTTCAAAATTTGCTCTTCCATGGCCTCCTAGTGAGGATCACAGGTACATATTGAAGGTTTCCAATGGCTTTGAAAACAGAGGGAGAAGAAGTGGAAGAACGAAGAAAATCTTATGACAAAAGGATCTATCCCATAATTGATATTTGAAGGTTTGAGCTTAAGAGGGATCAAACATATAAGAAAATTTTAGATATGCCTGTCTATGAATTAGAGATGAGAGATCCAAAGATTCTCTGAGTAAAAGGGAGATCATGCCTTTTCTCTAGTTTTCAAGACTTTGAAGAAGTATCATAATTTGAGAAAGCCCTTAAGGACTTGTGTGGAGCAACTATGATATGTTATACCAAAGAAGGGATAGATAGAAAAAAAATTCATGTTAGCTTCAAAGGGAGCTCTAAATGATCATAGTAGAATATGTCTTAGTTTAAGAGGGAGTTGCCCACTGAATGTGATCTTGAATTGATGAAGCTTGATGAAATATTATTTGCAAAATTTTGATGATGATAGAAAACTGATTGGTTTTTTGATGAAATTGGTCTGAATATTTTCTTTGTAGTGAATACATTAAATCAGATGAAGCCAAAGTATGATCATTGGATACTCTTGTGGTATTGCTAATTATTGTTTGAAGTATATGGTAGGAAATAAGCTTAGGTTGTTCGGATGCTTTGACTCTGATTGGGATGAAAGCACTGTTGGTGAAAGGATACATCTAGTAGATGTTTTCTATTGGGCTCAATAATGGTTTCTTGGATGAGTAAGAAACATCTTTCATGGAAATTAGTACTACTGAAGCCAAATATATGAAAACTTGTGCAATTTTTTGTGAAACAATTTTGCTTTGGAAATTTCTCGTCGGAATGTTTGAGCGGGTGCTATAATTGACCATGATACTTTGTGATAGTCAAAGTTGCATGGAAGGCTGAATAACTTTGGTATCCAATACCACTACATTAGTGATATGGGTTATAAGGGAGTGGTGAGACTCCAATGTATCTCCACTAACGAGAAAATGAGTAACATTCTCATAAAGCCTCTATCTCAAGCAACATTTGTATACTTTAGAGACAAGCTTGGATTAGTGGATAACTCCTCTATCAATGAGAGGGAGAATTTACATGACATCAAAATGGGCATGGATTGGACTATTGGTGACAACAGGAGCTTGGCTAAGATTGTTTATGGGTGGAAAAAAGGGGTATGACTTGGACTAATTGGTGAAAATAGGAGCATGACCCAAAATATCTGATAAATCCTCTATTACTAAGAGGGAACATTGATATGACATCAATAGGGACATGGCTCAAACTGTTGGTAATAATAGGAACTTCACCTTGACTATTGATGGGTGGAAAACAAAGGTATGGTTCAGAATGTTGGTGACAAAAAAAGCATGACCAAGAATGCTAAATAATTCCTCTATTAATGAGAGGGAGCATTGATGTGACATCAACAAGGGCATGTCTCAGAATGTTGGTAAATATAAGAGCTTGGCCCAAATTTTTGATGGGTGGACAAAAAGGGTATGGCATGGAATATTGGTGACAATAGAAGCATGACCTGGATTGGTGGAGAACTCCTCTATTAGTGAGAGGGACCATTGTTGTGACATCAATAGGGGAATGGCTCAAATTGTTGGTAACAATAGGAGCTTGGCCCAGACCGTTGATGGATGGAGAACAGGGGTATGACTCAAAATATTGGTGAAAATAGGAGTATGACCCAATTTTTTGGTGAGATAGCATGAGGGATGATATTTCTTGAAAGGAATGGTTTCTTCAACATCATGACCTAGAGAGAGGCCTTTAGATTTGGGAAATTTGTTTCCCAAGGGTTCGACCATGGGGGATAGAAACCTTGTGATAGTTAGAGTACCATGAGGTGAGACGTCCAACAGATCATGGTGACTAGTTGAGTAAGTACCATTGGTTAGGAGAAATAACCTCGATTGTGATACATATATATGATGATGCTGATGTAGGTCAAGGGTATTGACCTAGATAAAGATGCTATTAATGAGATTTACCTTTCTTTTTAGAAAGATCATGTATACAAAAAACAATCTGGATAGTCATTAAGAATACCTTCCTAGCTATGAGTGAGTGTTGAAGAATGTTGCTATGGTTAGGCTTCATAATCCTTAATGCATTTATAATATTATGTAAAAACAAAACCAAAAATAAAATTTTAAACTAGAAGAAAGTAAATTAAAAGAAAAAAAATTAACAAAACCACCTAAAATTAATATATTTACCATAAGTTACTTCCCATCATAATTTAAGCAAGTATTTGCATAAAATATGGGATAAGTAACACGATGTAAATAAATATAATCCACCATTATTTACATGTTCTTCAACACTTTAATAAATATGAATAAAATTTTAAGTGTGAAGATTTACTAGAATTAAATTTACAAAGAGACATGATCTAATTTACAAAGAGACATTTCATTGGGTATCTTGAGTATAAAACACACTAGAAAATTTTCATTTTACACATTCACTTATCACTCTCTCTTACACACATGATCTCACATATCCTAAGCTTTCAACTTTGTGATCTATACTTTCCTTTCATGATTATTGTTTGAATTTCTGAAGTGTGATTTCTTGATGAAGATAAACGAACTATAATGTATATTCATAAGTAATTACCATAGTTTATAAATAGTTCTTGTATCCATTGCACTCTATTTTTGAACATACTCCCCCTTACTTTGACATGTTCTACCTTTGCTTGGACAACTCCACACTTTTGGCTTTGACATCAATGACAACACTTCAACAATACCCCCCTTTCAGTATTCTCTCCCTCTTTGACATCAATGGAAAATAGGGTTCTCACCTTGAACTTGTGTTTTCATTTCATATAATTTGTAGCAATTAATGTTTTCAAAACAAGGATATTCCTTAAAACCTCTTTACAATAGACTGGCATTGCTTCTTTCTTCCTCATCAATATTAGGAAGCAAAACCTATGAAAAATACAAACTTATGCTAACATGAAAAATCTTGTAGTATGAATTAGAGTGGAAACATTGTTAATGGATAGATTTCAATAGAGATATTATACATATCTTTCATTCACATGACCCTTCTAATCATCCATGATTACCATCCACAAACAGTGATTCTTTAGATTTTTTCCTATCCATCCAATGGATCTCAAGGCTGCAACAAAATCATGATCATTGATATCATTATGTCACATCAACACCCATATTATCATCATATTCATCTCCCATGGTTTCCAACTTTCTTATATTAGAAACAAAATTGTTTGCAAACTTCATGCCTAGGCCTCCCAAGGAATTGGACTCTACTTTCGACCCATTATCCAAGTCACACATCAGTGAATCAAACTCATTATCATATGTCTAGGGAATATCTATTTCCATCCATCCTTTTAATACCATTTTATCTAGACATTGGTTAACCATACTCATTCCAAGATCAATGATTCGAAACTTTTCCCACAAATGACATTTTTCTCATCCAACACAGTCCATCAAAGCAATGTTATTTTTGAATTGCAATTGAATTTTATTTTTCAACTTATTTCCATTTTCAACATTCCATATATTAGCATCATCAAAAGGAATCGAGCAAGCTTATTGCAACCACTTATTTTTCACAAACTGCTTAACCAATGAAAATGTATTTTTGTCTTCATAGAACGATACTATGCCTGGGAGAGAGAGTTTCTTTCCTTTATCACTGCATAACAATGCCAACCTCATCCCTACTTATGGGGCCATATGCTAGAGTTCTAGTAAGACTTAAAATATCCCTGTAGTCTCCTTGTTTGAAGGCCTATTCATTATGAAAAAATATGACGACTAATTGACTTTCATGAGATGGAATACTTGCAAAATAAACTATTCCTAATGATCTCTCATGAGCTAGTCGTGCTTCTTCTTTAAGCCTAATATAAGTTACAAATTCTCCATATCTAGTATGGGCGATAAAGAGGTATTGCGATCATTCATTATCTTGATTTATTTGAATGACAACCACATCTGTGGAAAGGCATTTTATTTCTCTTTTCAATGGTATTCTTTCGTAATCAATATTGTGTTAGGTCCCTATAATACTAGTGATTCCCCCATTACTATTGTAATTGTTGCCCTTATTGTTATTATTGTGCCCCTATTGTCCCCATATTGTTATTATTGTGCCTCATATAAGCCCACTATTATTATTGTTGTGCCCTTATATTATTATTGTTATGTCTGCTTTGATTATATTGTGACCCCTTAGACTCCTATATATAGAAAGGAGGGTTTTTCATTTGTATCATCCAAGAATTGTTTATTTGTGTAATGTAAAGGAGGTTTCCCCCTAAAATAGGATGATTTTGTATTCGTTGATCTATATTTTCTATCTTTTCGTGAGTTGGTTTCATAACATCTAGTAGTAGAGGTTTGGATTCTAGGGTTTCGGTGCTCCAAAACAGGTCATCATGGAATGTTCACTATAACATTTTTTCTATGATGTTTGAGAATATAAAAAAAAAAAAAAAACCATTTGATCTGATATCTTGATGATCCTCAGGTCTGAATTTCAGCTCTTGTATCACTATAGTTTCATAGATATTATCCAAGGAATTTAGGGTTTTTGCAGGCTCCCAAATTACATCCCAAACAGGTGACATTGGGAAAATTATCATAACTTTCTCTTTGAGTATCATATTGAAATTTCGTAAGAAGTTATAGAAACATGATGGATTTGATTTTACTATGCATCGTTTTTAGGTCCGAAGGCTGAAAAAGTGACACGTGGCACTTCGTACAAGTTCGCTCTACTGAAAAAGTGTATAATCAGGTCATCTTAGGATATTGGGCATAACGCTTTCTTGGAGAATAAAATTCAATCAGGCTGGTGAAATTGGAAAGAGAACTCAGAGGGCTACCACATTTCACAATTTCAGACCTTGGAGATCCGAAATTGTAGAGATACATCAGATTCAATATCGAGATCCTACAAAGTGAAAAAAGGTTTGTAGTTTTTTTTAATTTTGCATAAGTTCGGTTTGAAAAATTAGTTTGAATGAATTCAAAGGGCATAGTGAAGAATAATTATCATTAATTGATGCCTCAAAGAAAGAAAATGGAAACACCTATTAAGCAACCTGAAATCTCTAGCATGACTTATGAAGAAGAGGAAGAAAAGCAACATGATATATCAAAATTACGAGAACAAGTGCAACAAATTTCACTCTCACAAAAAGTAACAGAATCTAAGATGGATGGTTTAAAGAAAGGCATGGAAGATAAGATGGATGTTTTAAAGAAAGGCATGGAAGGTAATATGGATGGTTTAAAGAAAGGTGTGGAAGCTAAGATGGATGGTATGAAAGATAACATTGAAGATTGGAAGAAGGACATGGAAGGTTGAAAGGAGGGTTTGACAAAGTTGCTACAAGAAAGGCTTCCTAATGGAAAAAAGGTAGTAGAGAAAACTCAGAATGAGAACAAAATAGATGTTAATCATGACTCAAATAATGACAACATTGAAGATTTGAAGAAATATGTGGAAGGTTTGACAAATTTGCTACAAGAAAGGCTTCCTAATGGCAAAAAGGTAATAGAGAAAATGCATGATGAGAACAAAATAAATTTTAATCATGATTTCATAGAATCTAACGATGGATTGAAGACCAATCATGCTCCAAATATCAATATGAGGAATTTTGATGGCAAGGATCTTGTAACATTGATACTACAGATGGAGCAATATTGCAATCTCCATAATGTGCAAAACACACAAAAGGTACGTATTGCAACTTTATATTTAGAGCCAAATCAGTTTGTATGGTATCGATGGCTTTGTTCTCGTAAAAAAATTGTCACTTGGGAAATTTTTACAGAAGAAATGATAGCATATTATGAGGATACAAAAAGAAACACTTTTTTTAGCTAATCAATAAATCTCAAACAAAAGGGTTGAATGATGGAGCACATTGAAGACTTCCAAAAATTGAATATAAGGGTAAAATATATTCCAAAGGAGCATAGGATTGATGTGTTCATAGGTAATTTAAAGGATAACATCCAACATGAGGTTCGCCTTTGGGAACCTGATTCATTGGAGAAGGCATTCAGGTTGGCAAGAAAAATGGAAAGAAAAATTATGGCAATAAGGAAGCCTACCACTCACAACTATAAATATGGAAATGCTTTTTCCCCTAGCCTTCTACAACCTACAAGTTTGAAACCACAAAAATTGGAAGAAAAAAGAGAAAAAGGTCTTTGTTACAGTTGTGATAGAAAATAAATTAAAGGTCATAAGTGTGCTGAGAAGAAATTATTTTACATAGATTGTGAAAAGGAGGAAGAAAAGGAACAAGAAATGTCAAAAGAAGAGGATATACACCAGGAAAAAACCCCAGAGAAAGAAGAAATGAATCTGACCATATCTTGTAATGAATTGGCTGGAATTACCACTCCTCAAACTATCAAGATAGAAGGACATATCAAGAAGGTAAAGGTAATAGTGTTGATTGATTCGGGAAGTGCCCATAATTTTATTCATTGTAAGATAGCCAAGGAAATTAATTGCTTCCTATATCCAACACCAAATTGTCAAGTGATGGTTGCAAGTGAAGGAACCATAAATTTCTCTGGAAAGTGCCTTAATATCAAGCTATCCATGGGAGAATATATATTGAATAGTCCAATGCTTTCCATTCCAATGGGTGGTGCTGATGTTGTACTAGGAGTCCAATGGCTACAATCCTTGGGCACAATAGCTTTTAATTTTCAAGAACTTTTCATGAAATGTTATTCAGAAGGAAAGGAAGTTGAATTAATGGGTATCATACGAAAACCAGGAAAGATAATCAGCTCTAATGGAATGACAAATATTATAAAGAAAGAACAACGAGGTGTAATTGCACAATTATGTTCGCTAGAGGTTCCCCCATCAAAATCATCTATTTATCCAGATCTCCAAAAAGTTTTGGGCAATCATTCCAAGGTATTTGAGACTCCCAAAGGCCTCCCACCTATTCATGATCATGATCATGCTATTCATTTGATTCTAGGAAGTGTTCCCCCAAACATTAGGCCTTACAAATATCCCTATGCCCAAAAGAGTGAAATTGAACATATGGTTGCATAAATGCTAGAGGCTAGTATAATTCAACCTAGTCAAAGTTCTTTCTCTGCTCCAATATTATTGGTGCACAAGAAGAATGGGTCATGGCACATGTGTCTTGATTATAGGGAGCTCAATAAGCTCACTATTAAAGATAAATTTCCCATTCCTGTCATTTATGAATTATTGGATGAATTGCATGGATCAATTTACTTCACCAAGTTGGATCTTCGTTCAAGATATCATCAAATCAGAATGAAAACTGAAGAAATTCTGAAAAAAATTTAGAACTCATGAGGTTCATTACGAATTTTTGGTCATGCCTTTTGGCCTTACCAATGAACCTTCTACATTTCAAGGTTTGATGAATTCCATTTTCAAACCCTTCATTAGAAAATTTGTGTTAGTCATTTTTGATGACATACTAATCTGCAACAAGTCTTGGAAGGATCATGTTCAACATGTTGACAGGGTTCTCAAACTATTGGTGGATAAACAATTATATGCAAAAATCTCCAAATGTTTGTTTGGAGTACAAGAGGTGGAATATCTGGGTCATATTGTATCTCATGAAGGTGTTAAGGAAGGCCCTAGAAAAATTAAAGCCATTAAGGAATGGAATCCCTCCATCCATAAAGCATCTGCGAGGATTTCTCAGGTTGAAAGGGTATTATCGCAAGTTTGTTAAAAATGATGGGAGAATAGCAGCACCTCTAACAACATTATTGAAGAAATATGAATTTTCATGGACTCTAGAAGCAACGAAGGCCTTTGAACATATTAAAGAGAAAATGTGCCAAGCACCAGTCTTAGCTATGTTGGACTTCAGAAAAACCTTTATTGTGGAATATGATGCCTCAGGAAATGGAATTGGTGTTTTTTAATGCAAGAAGAAATACCCATTTCATTCGAAAGTCATCCAATCAAAGGAAAGTATTTACACAAAGCTAGTTATGGGAAGGAAATGTTGGCAACACTACATGCACTTAAGAAATGGCGACCCTACCTAATGGGAAGACACTTCAAGGTAAAACTGGATCATGATAGTCTTCAATACTTTTTAGAACAAATATTATCTTCAGAAGAGCAACAAAAATGGGTCACAAATATGTTGGGTTATGACTTTTAAATCATCTAAAAAATGGAAGCAAAATGTTGTGGCATATGCACTCTCAAGAAAGGATGAGAATGTGGAAGCATTGCTTTGCGACATTTCTATTGTCCAACTAGATTGGATAAACCAAGCAAGGGATGAATGGAAGAATGAGGAAAAAGTGTGGGCACTCATTCAAAAGTTACAACAAGATCCTAGTACATCTGATACATTTAGCTGGAAAAATGATTCGTTACGGTACAAAGATCGCTTATACCTAGGTAAGAATTCCCAACTCAAACCAAAGATTCTTATGGAATTGCACACTTCTCCTTTAGCATTCAAAATTTTTAAAAACTTACCACAGGGTTAAGAAGGAATTCTTTTGGGATGGCCTTAAATCAGATATTCAAAATTTTGTGGTGGAACGTTTGGTTTTCCAACAAAATAAAGTTGAAACAATTAAGACCCCAGGTCTATTACAACCTTTATCCATTCCAAGCCAAAGTTGGGAGAAAGTTTCAATGGATTTTATAGCAGGTTTACCCAAGTCCGAAGGAAAGAGTGTCATCATGGTGGTAGTTGACAGACTTACCAAGTATGCACACTTTTGTGCATTATATCATTCATTTAAAGCTAGTACATTTTCTACTGCATTTATGGAAACAATTCAAAAGCTACATGGAAACCCAAAGATTATTGTAAGCAAAAGAGATCCCATTTTCACTAGAAATTTTTGTTAAGAATTATTTTCTTGTCTTGGTACTCAGTTAACTCATAGATCATCTTATCATCCTCCAATCTGATGGGAAAACTGAGATAGTAAACAAGTGTTTGGAAGGATATCTTCGTTGCTTTGTCTCTGATAAACAGACACAATGGGTGGAATGGTTGCCTCTGGCTAAATGGTGGTATAACACTTCCTTCCATACTGCAGCAAAAATGACCCCATTTATGGCAGTTTATAGATATCATCCACCATCCATCATATCATATTTAAGATAAAATTCTAAGGTTCAAGAAGTGGAAGATCACATCGAGCATTAACAACAAGTTATCCAACTCTTAAAGGATAACCTCACTTTGGCGCATAATAGAATGAAACAACAAGGAGATCAACATCGCAATGAAAGAAGTTTTGATGTAAGTGACTGGGTATTCCTACGGCTACAACCATATAAACAAATGTCCCTCAAGCAAGCTAAGAAGGATAATAAATTATCACCAAAGTATTATGGTCCATAAGGTGTTGCAAAAGATTGGTACTATGGCATACAAATTGGAGCTTCTTGTAGCTTCTTGAGTGCACTCGATTTTCCATGTTTCATGCTTAAAGAAGGTTATAGGTGAAAAGCTCCCAGTTCAAACAATATTGTCAGAACTTGATGAGGAAGGAAAAATCATATTGGAACTTGAAGCAGTCACAGAATCAAGAACTTGACAACTACGAAATCGATCCATTTCGGAGTATCTCATCAAGTGGAAGAACTTACCAGCTGAAGATTCCACATGGGAGGATGAAAATTTTATACAGAAGCATCTAGAACTACTGAAGCATTGAGGACAACACTTTTTTGAAGGAGAGGGGCATGTTAGGTCCATATAATACTAGTGAGTCCCCCATTACTATTGTCATTGTAGCACTTATTGTTATTATTGTGCCCCTATTGTCCCCATATTTTTATTATTGTGCCCCATAGAAGCCCACTATTGTTATTGTTGTGCCCTTATATTATTATTGTTATTTCAAATTTGATTATATTATGACCCCTTAGACTCCTATATATAGAAAGGAGGTTTTTTCATTTGTATCATCCAAGAATTGTTCGTTTGTGTAATGTAAAGGAGTTTTCCCCCTCGAAGAGGCTAATTTTGAAGTCATCGATCTATATTTTCTATTGTTTTGTGAGCTGGTTTCATAACATATTGTACCCTTCATCTTTTAAAGTGGCATACACTTCCACTAGTGCCTTACACAATATATTTTCCTAATTTCCTATAATGTTTGATTGGTCTATGATAGAATTAACCTCATCCTGATGTAAAAGAACATTCCCACCTAATTGTTTAGCATAAGAAACAATATATTCATTTAATATAGCCTCCATCACCTATTTGTATTACCATGCTATAAACTAGATGGTCATCAACCTTCTGATAAAAAACATCCTTGGACTTTTCCACAAGACCAGGTTTGCACATTGGCCATTTATATGCTACAAAAATAACATAGATGGAGATGGATTTGAGTCTTAAAGGTTCAAGTAAAAGCCATACTTAACAATTTAAAATTGATCCTTAAGCAATCAAAGATGGGTCTGGCTCTTTTGGTTTTCTTCTCTAAGATTTTGAGAGATTTCCTTTATGGGTAGTAGAAATAATTTCTTCCTTGGCTTGTTTAGGGAGCCATTTCAAGTTGCTTATGCAATTACATCTCATAATCCCAAAGTTGCGACATTTGTAGCATTTAGTACTATACATTAAAAATGAAACAACTGACTTGTAATTTCTACTAATATACCCATTAGTATCTCTATCTTTCATGCCTACAAACTTGCTTCTATATGACTAATAAGGGCCTCTAAATTCCTTTCTGACATAGGCTCTATAATCCCTCTCTTTATAACCAAAATTTGTACATGAAAAAAATGACCAAGGAATATTGTTTGATACCTAGATAAGAATGATTGTGTTGATGAAGCAACTCTTTTGAAGTTGTTTTTCTTTGGAGAGATTCAACTCTTTTTTGATATTCTTCTCTTATTTCATTGTTGCTTTTATTGTGTAAGTATCCCTTGAGGGAATCAACACAAATTTTAGGTTTAATAGCTCTTTCAATGTCATCCCCATTTCTTCCCTTGCTTCCATTGTGATTGGGGCTTTCATGAGTTTCACACTTTATTTCAATTTCTAGTGACTTGAGGTTTTCTTCTTTGTATTAATCCTCGCCTACATAACTAAGACCTATTTTGTCATATGGTGATCTTTCATTTCTGAGAAAATATATTAAAAACTTGGGTTAAGGTTTCATCTAATAAAGGATAATAAAGGAAAAATAAGTCCAAGTTCATGGGACATGCATTCCAAGCCGAATGTTAGGAAAACACTTTAATGGGCATCACTTTTAGTTTAATAATGGCTATGGAAATTGGCAAAGGCATTGGAAAAGGAAAAGAGACAATATTTGGAATTTAATAAAGGAAATAAAGGAAAATAGAAGAAAAGGAAGGTGAAGAGACACAAATTTGCATGCAAGGGGAATTAAAGGAAAAATGAAGGAAAATGAAGAAAAAGGAGACATTAATAAGAAAAAGGCATCAGATGATCAGTTCACAACTTTTTTCTGTTTAGTTTGGCTCTCTCCTTTCATTCTCTCTCATACACTTTTGCACACTTAGAGTATTCTTGGATCATTTTGGCATTAATTTGGATTTGGAGAAACGAAAGCAAAGGAAAGCAAAGGGGTGCAAGGAGAAGGTTGGATCAACAAATTCAACAAGAGGATTTCGTAGGTAATAGGTTGCATGCGTGATTTTCTAGTTGAGGTTTGAATGCATGGTACATGCATTTGTTTATTTGGTTCATTTTCTATCATTGGCATGGGTTTTTCCTGGTTTGACAATGGTTTCGGCCTTGCCTTTCCATTTCCTGGATAACCATTGTATGATGGGATTCATTCTTGGTTGAACTTTAGATTGCTAGAAGGTTTTGGAATCAAGTGAGGTGGTCTCAGGAAAATTCCCAAGGGTTGGGGGTGGAGATGGTTTTCTCTGGGAAGCCCTCAATATGTGGGTGAAGATAGGAAAATTCCTCAAGGTATGGTGAAATTTTTTTTGGCATCCAAGCTTGGTTCAGTTTTGTGATCCCAGGACCGGTTTAGGTGAAATCACGATAGTTTGAGGGTGGAGGTGGTTTAACCTCTGGAGTCCTTGGTTGATCATGTCTTGGTTTATTCCATGAGATACCACATTCATGCTTGGAATATGGCACATGGGTGAATGGGTGAAAGAATATTTGGTTTATCCCAATCTATGGTTGGGTGGTATGTGGAAGTCCCTAACTTGGTTGGATTTTACACAAGTTAATAATAGTTATTTTCTTATTGTAATCTATGAGCAATTGTAGTTGTTAGTATGTGGATTCTATGGATGATTTTTCATGGTTAATATTATAGTTATGTGTTGGTTATAAGCATGGTTCTATGATGTGCTCCTTCTATGGATATTTCTCATGATTTGATAAGTATTTTAATGGTTGATGAATGCATATGATAACAAGTGTGGTCCCAGTGACTTGAGAGGGTATTATACCTTCTTGGTGATTCTCAGATGAAGCTAAAAATATATATGATTAGATATGCATTCATGAACTATAACTTACATGTTTACCATATGTTTGACGAAATGTCTAATGTGTACTAGGTAGTCTAGGTCAAATTATTGCTTCAAGTTTGAATGTTTCACATTGTCATCACCTTAATCATGATTCTGGAAAGTTACAAGAAGTTTTGGGAAGTGGTATGGAGACTGGCCTAGAAAAGTGTCTTAGATCTCAAAACCAATGGCACTGAACTAGAAAATTTAGGTCATAACTGCATGGAAGCAATCCTGTGAGTGCATTTATAGGATTCCAATCACATGGATGCAATTTCAAGGATGCAATTATGGATCTAGGTTAGAGAAAAAGGGTTCCCACTCAGGGATTGATCACCTGGGATGGTTTTATAGCTCTTAAGTGATCTGTAGTCCCTGTGGGATGTCAATAAGTGTTCATTTTGTAGTCCCCACTTCCTTAATTGGAACTTAGAGGTTGGGTCATGTCATAGTAGCACTCAGCCTCGCATTTACTCTGGGAGCTTGTGAAAGTAGGTAAATGTTGTGAGGGGTGGTTAAAGATTGGTATCAAAGTGGGTTCCATTCTCTTTGGGTGATATCTAATACCAAAAATGGGTATAAGAGCTTCCAAGTTAAAACACTTGGACTGGATGGGATAGATGTGACTATTATGCATGCATGTAGTTGTATGCATGCATTTACTACATGCATGCATCATAATGGATATGGTTGTCATGTATATAGTCGGTGTTATAGTTTGAGTTATCATGCATGAGGTCGATAGGTTTGATATGTTGGTGTCATTATATATATATATATTATATATATATATATATATATATATATATATATATATATATATATATATATATATAATCTGGATTGATTGTGCAAAAGGATAGCCTCCCCTGAACTTCATTAAGTTATGATTTTGACGTCTATATTTGCTTTCCCTAACATGGTGTGTTTACAGGTAGACAAGGATAAGATATAATGAGAATGATGGTGGATTATAGCTCACATGACTCTCCTTATAGTTCAACTGAGTAGCAAGGAGATGATTACTCTCCTGATATGGCAAATACATTGAGAAGTTTGAAGGAAGAAATCAAAAGTTGCAAGGTACATAATGATAGGATAATTGAGTCATAGGAAAGGCTTTCCAAAGCTCAGGAAAAGTAAGTTGAGGTTAATGCAGTGATCCTTTAGAGCCTATCATATTTGTAGAGACAGGGGTAACCACGAATCAACCATGGATAGTAGGAAAGGATTAATGCGGCGTATGGTAGTCAGTATCGATCACGATACATGTTTGACAGGGTTGAAACAATCAGAGGTGGTAGATGGTTGGATACACCTGGTAGGAGAGGTAGTGCTTATGAGTTATATTCTCGTTCTGGTTCAAAGAGACATCATGGTTATCACCACTATCATCCTTATAGAAGGAGTGAGAGGAAGTAATTTCCAAATAAGTACAATAAAGCCAAGCCTCCTACATTTTATTGAGAGATGAAGAAACGAAAGATGCAGAAGTGTGGTTGCTTGGTATGAAGAAGTTTTTTGAATTGCATAATTATACAAAGAATATGAAAGCAAAGATACCTATTTTTAGTATCAAAGGAAAAGTAGATATCTAGTGGGAAGATGTGAAGCATGTTGGAGGCATCAAGGTAGAAGCATTGTATTAGCATGAGTTTAAAATACTCTTCAGAAAGAAGTACTTGTCCGATAGATACTATGATGGAACGGATAAGGATTTCTATGAGTTGAAGATGGGATCTATGACATATGAAAAGTACACAACTAAGTTTCTTGAGTTGTTGAGGTATGTGCCTTACCTCAAGGATGAGAAAAAAAATATTCAAAGATTCACTAGTGGATTTCCATTAACATTCAAGGATCCAATTGAGTATGATGAGCCTTGGTCATTGGAGGAAGTCATAGGGAAATCAAATAATTATTATGAGTAGTCTAAGTGAAAGTCTAAGCCTAAGCATGACTAGAAAGGGAATGAGAAGACTAAAGGAAAATTTCGTCAAAAGTGGGGATGACCAAAAGATATAGGTGAGAAATAAAATGTGGCTCCTTACTAGAAGTTTAGTAAAACTAAGAAGGGGCATGGGCATCAACTTGAGGAAAAAAATAAAGGTCGTGGCAGAGAACCATTGCAGTGTTGGACTTGTGGCAAGGATCATCACAAGAAGGATTTTTTATTGTACTAGGGTGGAATGCCTCATATTTACAGTGTCTAGGAGGCGCAAACAGTTGGGGATGTTGGTAAAAGAATTCCTCAGATCTGTGAAACAATTGATAATATGTACATATCATCAAGCATCCATTATTGAGATGGAAGGTAATATCTATGATTGAGTTGATTCCATTTTGATTGATCCTAAATCTACTTATAGTTATGTTAGTCCTGACTTGGTGGATAAGTGTAGCTTGACTAAGGAAGTGCATGTAGAGTCTTGGTTGGTGCAGTTGGCTACAGGAACCAAGAAAAGATTTCATCAATGATTGAGAGCTTGTGCATTTGAGTTGAATGGTATACTTATATCAACACATATAAATGTGCTTCCATTGGGTTCATATAGTAAGATTTTGGGTATGGATTGTTTGTTTACTCACAGGACCAAAGTAGATTGTTATGAGAAGGCTATTGAGTGCTTGGATAATGATGGAGAGAATATAATATTGCAGGGAAAGAAGAAGCCTACATCAGTGAGAATGGTTACAACTATGAAAACTAAGCGTAATTGTAGGAAAGGGTGTGTGTTATTTGCAGTGCATGTTTCCAGTGACAAGGGGAAGGATATTAAGGATGAGAAAGTATTGAAGAGGTATCATGTTTTGTAGCAACTTCAAGATGTTTTTGAGATTTCAGAGTTATCGCCTCATAGGGAAGTGTATTTATTATTGAGTTGGTACCAAGAGAAACACTGGCATCAAAGGAACCTTACAAGATGGGCACTCCGGAGTTGGTGGAATTGAATTTGCAGCTAAAGGAAATGATTGATAAGGGATACATTAGGCCAAGTGTATCACCTTGGGGTGCACCAATATTGTTTATGAAGAAGAAGGGTTGTACTCTCAAATTGTGCATTGATTACAAATAATTGAACAAGGCAACCATCAAAAACATGTATCCTTTGTTGTGGATCGATGACTTGTTTGATCCGCTAAAGGGAGCAACAATGTTCTTAAATATTGACTTGATACTAAGACATCATCAGGAACACATCAAAAAAGAAGACATTTACAAGATTACATTTCGTACTTTGTATGGCCCTTATGAGTTTGTGGTGGTTCCATTTGGTTGTACTAATGCTCCAACTACTTTCATGTGTTTGATGAACAATGTTTTGCGTCCTTATTTGGACAAGTTAGTGATAGTGTGCATTGATGATATATGGATATATTCTAAGAATGAGGAAGAGCACCTGGAAGTAGTGTTAAGATTGCTGAGAGAGAATTAGTTGTATGCTAAGTTTAGCAAGTGTAGTTTCTTTTAGACTAAATTTCATTACTTGGGACATGTTTCTTCCAAGGAAGGTATAACAGTGGTACCATAAAATATTAGAGCTATCGTGGAGTGGCCATCTCCTAAGAATATGGCATTCATGGGCCGAGCAAGTTATTATAGGAGGTTCATCAAAAAATTCTCACAAATTTCCTATCCTATTACATCTTTGCAAAGAAAAGGGAAGAAGTTTGAATGGAAAAAGGAGTGTGTAGCTAGTTTTGGGTAGTTGAAGCATTTAATTACAAATGCTCTATTCTTGAAGATTGCATATCCTAATAAAGAGTTTTTGGTATGTACATATGCTTGCATTAGAAAGCCTTGGTGGAGTCTTGATGTAGGAAGAATAGGTGGTATTCTATGAGTCAAGGAAGTTGAATGAGCATGAGAAGAACTATGTGACTCATGATCTCAAGTTGGAAGCTATCATCCATGCCTTGACGATGTGGCTGCATTATCTTCTTGGAAGGAGATTTGTTTTGATGAGTGACCATGGTGGACGGAGGTACTTGTTTGACCAATCCAATCTGAATGGTAGACAAGATAGATGGTTGGCTACCCTTAGTGAGTTTGACTTTGAGATCAAATACATCAAGGGAAAGGAGAGAATGGTTGTGGATTCGCTTAGCAGCAGAGTCCAGGTAAATCATATTTAAGCTTTGAGCTCTTATGGGAAATCTTTGAAAGAGTAGATCTTGCAGGAAAAACAACATGATGACAAGTATCAACAGTTGAAGCACAAGTTGCAGCAACAAGGTGAAGGTGATAGGGATGAGGAGTATCACCTCATGGAAGATGGAATGGTGGGATTCAAGAACATGATTTATGTGCCTGATAACAGTGAGATCAAGAACCTTGTCTTAAGGGAGTTTCATGTCAATCCATATTTAGGCCACCTGGGATATCAGAAGGCATTGAAAACAGTCAATAATTTCTATTGTTGGCCAAACTTGAAGAAAGAGGTGGCTAAATTTGTTACTAGATGTATGGACTATCACTAGGTAAAAGCAAAGTGTAAGAATCCAGGTATTTTATTACAACCAATTCCGATTCCATCATGGAAATGGGAGATCATTTCCATGGACTTCATTATAGGTTTTCCAAGGACATAAAAGCAACATGATTCCATCATGTTTATGGTTGATAGATTGAGTAAGGTAGCTCACTTCATTGAAATTAAGTCTACCAATTCAGCTAGTGAAACAGATCAAATATTCATTATGGACATAAATAGGTTACATGGCATTCCCCAAAAGATCATATCAAACAAAGATGTCAATTACACTTCTAGGTTTTGGAAGGAGTAGTTTGCAAGCTTGGGGAAAAAGTTATCCTTCAGTAAAACTTATCATCCACAAACAAATGGATATACAAAGAGGGTTAATAAAATCCTTGAGAATATTTTGAGGATGCATGTCATGCATCAACAGAGGAAGTGGGAGGAATATCTTCCACTAGAGGTGTTTGCATATAAAAATGGGTATTAATAATCCTTGAGGATGAGTCCATTTGAGGCTCTTTACAAGCAAAGTTGTAATACTTCCATTAACTGGAGTGATCCAATGAACAAGCTTCTTAATGGACAGGACATGTTGGCTAAGACAGAGTAGGATATGTAGGTTATCAAAAGGAATTTTAAGGGAACATAAGACAAGAAAAATAGTTATGCAGATCAACATAGAGCATTCAAGGATTTTTAGGTTGGGGACATTAGGCCCAAGAGGATATCCTTGAGGGTCAGATCATGTGCCAAGCTGGCACCTCCGTATTGCGAGCCTTTTACGATCCTTAACGGGATTGGACCAATGGCCTACTAACTAGCACTACCACCAACAGTGAAAGTACATGATGTTTTCCACGATTCATTAATTAAGAGATATGTTTAGGATGTTGATCATGTGGGGTATTGGTCTATATTGTAGGTGGAAATAGAGGGAGAGTTCTAACTAGAACCTCATTGCATATTGTAGCGGAAATAGCTCATGCTCCAGAACCAAGCAATAGAGAAAGTTAAAGTATAATGGAAGAAATTTGGGCCTGATGAAGCTACATGGGAGATGGTTGATCATATGCGAGCTTTATATCCTTCATTGTTTGCTTGTTCAAGAAAATTAATTTTTGGTATGTATATGTGTATGGTTGTAACTACCGTAATGAGATGTGTTATAAAACTCCAATAAGCAGTATGGTCATTTTGTTTTCAACAATATGTCATTGTAAATATTGCATCGAGCTATGTTATAAAGGTCCACAAGAAGTATGTTTTGTTTTCAGTAGTTTTCTAGTCATATGTGTCATAGAAAATCGAGGACGGTGTTCCCATAAGGGGGAGGAGTTTTTAACAACCCTGGGTTAAATTTTCATGTTAAAATGATAATAAAGAAAAAATAAGACCAAGGTCATGGGACACATATTCCAAGCTAAATGTTGGGAAAACACTTTAGTAAACATCACTTTCGGTTTAATAGTGCCTATGGAAATTGGCATAGGGAAAGAGGTAATAATTGGAATTTAATAAAGGAAATAAAGGAAAAAATAAGAAAAGGAATGTGAAGAGACACAAATTTTCATGCAAGGGAAATTAGAGGAAAAATGAAGGAAAAGGAAGAAAAAGGAGACATAAATAATAAAAAGGCATTAAAGGATCAATTCACAACTTTTATCAGTTCAATTTGGCTCTCTCCTTACATTCTTTGTCTCATACACTCTTGCATACTTATAGTATTCTTGGATAATTTTTTCATTCATTGGGATTTGGAGAAAGGGAAGCAAAGGAAAGCAAGGGGGTGAAATGAGAATATTGAATCAACAACTTAAATAGGATGATTTTGCAGATAACAAGTTGCATGTGTGACTTCCTAGTTGAGAAGTGATGCATGGTACATTCATTTGTTTATTTGGTTCATTTGATGTTATTGGCATGGGTTTTTCTTGGTTTGACAGTGGTTTTAGCCTTGCCTTGCCATTTCTTGGATAGCCATGGTGTGATGGGATTCATTCTTGGTTGAGCCTTGGATTGCTAGAAGGTTTTGGAACTGAGTGAGGTTGTCTCAGGAAAATTCCCAAGGGTTTGAGGTGGAGATGGTTTTCTTTGGGAAACCCTCAACAGGTGGGTGGAGACATTGAAATTCCTCAAGGTATGGTGAAGAAATTCTGAGGAATCCAAGCTCAATTTGGCTTTGTGATCATGGGACTGGTTTAGGTGAGATCATGATAGCTTGAGGGTGGAGGTGGTTTAACCTCTAGAGTCCCTTGTTGATTATGTATTAGTTTATTCCATGAGATCAAAAATTCATGCTTAGAATATGGCACAGGGGTGATTTTCTTAAATAAATAATTGGTTCAACCCAATCTATGGTCGGGTGGTACGTAGAAGTCTCTCACTGGGTTGGATTCTTCATAAGTTAATAAGAGCTATTTTCCTATTGTAATATATGAGCATTTGTACTTGCTATTATGTGGATTCTATGCTTTATTTTTCGTGGTTAATATTCTGGTTATGTGCTAGTTATAAGAATGGTTCTATGATGTGCTATCACTATGGCTCTTTTGCATGATTTGATAAGTATTTGAATGGTTGATGTGTTGGAAATACTAAGAGGGTGGGTGAATCGATATTTCTTTTCAATTTTTATTTTTACTAGTTAAGATCAATTATAATTAGAACACAAAATGAAAAATGATAATAATTTTATTAATCAATGACGAGGACTCCAACCCTATTTACAATTAATCAAGTACAATAATAATTAGGGCTCCAACCCTAGATAAAGACATCAATCTCCAATCACCTAGGCTCCAACCTATACTTTTCCAAGAACCAACTTGGACTTCACGAGGCTCCAACCTCTAGGGATCCAACCCTCTGACTAGTATAGGCTCCAACTTGGTCTTCTTGAGGAATCCTATCCTCTAGGGCTCCAACCCACAACTTCAATTTGTCAAGATAAGTTTAATGATTCTTCAAGGCTTCCAATATATTATGCAATCATCTTTGGAAATATCTTCACCTTCAACACTACCCTCAAACGATCTCCAAGGAACTTAGCTCATCAATGAAAAATTTGTCTTCTCATGAAGTTGTCTCCATAGCTCTTCATATTACCCAAACAATTTCTCCAAGGTCACCTCATGATGACATCAAAAATGCATCATGATCTCCAATGGTATATCCAAGGGGAACTTCTAGAATTCTCCAAAATATCTTCAAGTATCCTTCAAGGTGTCTTCAATAGGCAACCCAAGTTTTGGAAATCTTCAAGTGCTTCACAATTTCCTACTCTAGGCCTCTTCAAGGGATTATTAAAAAGGTCTACAATTTTTTCAATCACTGCTCTAGTGAGTGTAAAATTATAATGCTCAAAGGCTCTTTTCTCTCCAAAATTCCTCAAAGAATCAATTCTTAGGGCCTACAAAATCTTCTTCAAATACTCTTCAAGGATAGAGGTCTGCTTTAATAATTTTGTTATGAGTCTTTAATGCTCTTCATGTCACATCAATATAGTACAAGATAAATACACCATTATGCCTTCAATATATTCTTCAAGATGTGATGTTAATGGTACTTCAACAAGTCTTCTAAAGATGCTCCAAAGCGTCACAAATGATAGCCCAAAATTAGTTATAAATAGGTCTGAAGTATCTTAGTCTTCACATTTCAAGCCTCTAATTCCAAAATTTCAATGAGGTTTTTTCACCAATTCTGAAGGTTAAATTCCACCACAAATCTATAATACAAGTGTGCTTACCACAGGTTTGTTGTCCTTTTATTTTCTGGTCTGAGCCTTCAAATGAGCTTGAAATTCAAGCCTCTTCAATGATAACAGTCTGAGGTTGGTAACCCTTATCTGAGCTTGAAATACCTGTACAAGTGTGATTATCCTGAGCCTCTCCAAAATTAGGCTACAACCAATCTGGAATTCATAGAACCGAAACCACACTAAAAAAGAATCTGAACTTTCCATGCCAGTGATGCTTATAACTTGTTAAATAATTTAAGTGTTATTCTTTCTTCCTTAGACTTCGTATTTTTTCCTTTCTGTTATGAGGTCTGATCTGCCCCTTTTTATCTACAGATCCACAATGAGTATTATGCTTAATCCAAGGTTTTATCCTTGTATAGCCCGAGGTAATGCTTCACTCCCAAGTCAGATCTCTATAACAAATTTTGAGCTTGGTCCGAGATTTTGTTCTCCACATTTGTGTTTAATAATCCAAAATATAACAAGAAAAAGAAATGTTCTTCAAATATATTTCTTGTGTTAGTGCTTCTTTGCTATCTTCATCGTTCTACTTTTTAGATCTGCTTCTCCTTCTTGTTTTCTCTTCAGACCCAAGTTTTTCACACTCAACTTGACTGGAGCACATGTTTATATTTATAGTGGTTTTAATCTAAACTGAAAAGACATGTCTCTTCATAGCATCCAACATGCTGGAGCTGACATGAATATAAGGCTGAGTATGGAATGAATATTGAAATTAATTTTATCGTTTTACAAGTTAAAACATCACTATTTATGGAGGAGTAGACCCTCTAAGTTTATTAATGGACAATTATATCTTTAGCGGAGACATGAGGACGATTAAGGGGAGATTTTATTTAACAAATTTTTTATTGCTTGACCATGTGATGTATATGAATTATATGTCTACCATGTGAAATATGGAAAATATCATGTTAAAGACTTTTCTACCATATAAAAATACTTTTTCTGCCATTGTATCCCATTTTCCATGTACATGTAGCAATTATACATTGTCTGCCATGTATTGTCATAGGAAACATGCATGCCATATTTGTCTGTGTTGGCATTATGATACATATGTTGTACTTGAAGGCAACCCACTCATCTCAAATGATAAATTATAATGCAGCAAAGTTATTTTCTGGTTCCACAGGTTCTCAGATCAAAAGATGCGGTCATCGACAGGTTGTGCAGGAGAATTGTTGAAAAGGTGTGGATATGTTCGCAGGTCTCCCACACAAAAGGTGTGAACCGAAAAGTTCGCGCACTTTCATGCAGAGAAAAGTGCACACACATGGGAAATATTATGGTTGGTTCATGGTATTAGTCCGACAGTTTTTGATCCTATGGTTTTGGTCTATGGTATTTAGTCCTTGGTATTTGAACCTATGGTTTTGGGCCATGGTATCTCATCATAAGTGTTGATCCCAAGTATTGGGTCCATGGTATTGAATTGTTATCGTTTTTGGTCCGTGGTATTGTGAAAGGCCTAAGGCTATAAAAGAGGAAGGAGATCATTTGGCAAGGCATCTTCTGAATTATTAAATATCTGATAAAGTGCTAGATCTAGAATACTGTGATTGGGTTATGGTGCAGATCTGGATCTGAATGAAGAAGGAACCTGAGCGCAAGGAGAAGGATAAGTTCTATTGATGGGTCAAAATCTTAAGGATGGAATAATGGTTCAGTGAAGCGAAGGCACGTATACACGTTGTTCTTGTAAGGGAAAGTCGCATATACGTAGGTCGATATTGACACAGAAGCGTATGCACACAGGTTTCTGAATAGTGAAGTAGCGTACATATCTTGATTTATGTTCTAGCTGCTTCTATTTATTGCTACAATGTTATGGGTTCAGAAGTGGGGTGTGATTATTGTTATTATGATCTGGGTACAGTCGTCAGAGAAGTGTTTATTTTGATTCAGTTTTGATTGGTGAAAAGGTGATTGGTTGATGCAAAAATTCTTGATGTTTGATTGATGTTATTTGTGGATCCAGTCTAAAAATTTATAAAACGTGGTCCCTAGAAGGAAGAGAAGGTTGTAGTCTTCTGCAGGTAGTAGCCTGCGTACTAGTATCTCAACTAGTACAGGAACTAAGGGGGTTGTAGCTCCCTTCCAGGAGAAGTTGGAAAACTAGATAGGGTTGTAGCTCTCTGCAGATAGCAGCCTGCGTACTAGTAAAGGACTGCACCAGTACAGAATCATTGTAAAAAGAAGTTTCTAATTGAAAAGATAGAGACATATTGCAGCAGGTGGTTTTCACCCACATTGGGTTTCCACCTTATATCTTGTGTTCTTGTCTTCTGCTCTATTTTTTTTGTTCCTGATTACTGTTTATATGATCCCGATGCACAGATTAATCTATAGAATATTTTAAATTATAAGTCTGTATGGTATACGCGGATTTCCTTATCTGTAGTTGCATATATACGTGGTTTTCTTTAACTGAAGTAGCATATATATTCTGGGTTTGAAAAGAAAATAATTGACCAGATAATACTGATTCACCCCCCCTCTCAATATTATTTCCAATAACTGGTATCAGAGCAGGTCCTTCAGAAGAAGCTTGATCGTTTGAAGGAAGATCTATCATCATGAGCAACTACGAGAGAGAAGCATCAATCAGGCCACCAATTTTTTTTGGGACCAACTTCGTCTATTGGAAGGTAAGAGTTACAGCCTATCTTCAATCTCTTGGTACAGAAGTCT
>APFE030950878.1:419977-430194 GCA_000404065.3 Pinus taeda | reverse complement strand
TTTCAATGAAAACTACAATCATTCAGTCCGCAGGGTTGATAATCGCAGGAATTTCTTCAATGGCCAATGTTTCTCTTGTCACAACTTTGGAAACAAAGCAGCTTAGTGTGTTGCCTACAAAACTATAATGACTAGAGAGACTCAAAAACAAAGGAGTATGACTGAGATCATGAAAAGGACCTACAATAAATTTTATGCTCTTGAAAATTAAATAGAATGTTCTATTTGTAATAATTTTGGTCATGAAGATTCTGAATGCAGGAGCAGGTTTCGGTAGGAAACTCAGAAGGAGCAAACCTCAAATATCAAAACATGGATAATGAAAGAACCACAACCAGAAAGATGTGGTATAGCCTTATATGCAGAAGGGCAGGAAAATCAATGGTGCATCGACAGTGGATGTTCAAAACATATGACAGGTGATAAAGAAAAACTTCAGTCATATGGTGCCTTGGAGAAGGAGAAGAAGGTCTCATTTGGAAATGACACCCCTGCGGTCATAAAAGGTAAAGGTTATGTTCTTTTAAAAGAAAAGGTCAAAGTAGGAAATGTTATGTATGTTGATGACTTAAAGCATAATCTATTGAGTGTCAGTCAGATGTGCGATCAAGGAACAGAGGTAGTATTTCGATCAAATGGATGTAGTGTTCGTGATCTTGATATAGGAGAAACAGTGATCAAAGGCATAAGAACTCCAAATAATTTATACATTTTCAAATAAGGACAACAACAATGCTATCTGAGCAAGAATGATGAACAGCACTCAAACCCCTCATGAGCTCTGGTATGGTGAGAATCCTTCGGTAAAATATTTCAAAATTTTTGGAAGCAAATGCTATATCAAAAAACACTGATGAACATCTTGGCAAGTATGAACCTAAAGTAGATGAAGGCATTCTCCTTGGTTACTCTCGCCACAACAAAGCATACAAGTGTTATAATAAAAGTCTTGGAAAAATTGTTGAAAGTATTGATGTAGTGGTTGATGAAGAAGAAACACTCCTAGGCAGGTAAGATCTGAAGATTTCGAAGATGATGAGGACTATCCATCAACATCAAATCAGATTCATGATGAAGAAGAAACCTATGAAGAAGAAACCCATGAGGAGCCTGAAGAAAAAATAAGGATAGAAGAAAAGGCTCCATCCAGGTACATTCATAAGAATCATCCAGAATCTCAAATTTTGGGGCAAAAATAGGCAGGAATACAAACAAGGAGAACAATTGCAGAAGCTTCAAGCTATTTGGCATTACTTTCCTCCACTGAACCACAAAATGTAAGAGAGGCATGCAAAGATGAATGCTGGGTCAAGGCAATGGATGAAGAACTTGAGCAGATCGAAAAGAATAACACTTGGGAATTGGTTCCTAGACCAAAAGATAATAATGTCATAGGGACAAAATGGATCTTCAAAAACAAGTTGAATGAAAATGGGGAAGTGATTAGAAACAAGGCTAGACTTGTTTGTAAAGGGTATGCTCAACAAGAAGGAATAAACTTTGGAGAAAATTTTGCTCCCGTTGCTAGACTTGAGGCCATCAGAATGTTCCTTGCTCTCTCTAGCTTTCAGAAGCTCAAAGTATTTGAAATGGACGTGAAATCAGCCTTTCTCAATGGAGACTTAGAAGAAGAAGTGTACATTGAGCAGCTAGATGGATTCATCCTTGGTAATGATCCAAATCTTGTATGCAGACTAAAGAAGGCTCTCTATGGTCTCAAACAGGCTCCAAGGGCTTGGTACTATCGTCTGGACAAATACCTTCATCAACAGGGTTTTTCAAAAGGATCAACAGATAGCAATCTTTATAAAAAAATTGAAAATAACAAATTGCTAATACTTGTTGTGTATGTAGATGATATCATCTTTGGCAGCAATGAAGAAGCTATGAGTCAAATCTTTGCCTTTGTGATGTAGAAGGAATTCGAAATGTCTTTGCTTGGAGAACTGACATATTTTCTTGGTTTACAAATCCAACAAAATAAAGGTGGTATATTTTTATCTCAAACCAAGTATCTCAAGCAGATCTTGAAGAAGTATGGCATGGAAGATTCGAGACCAGTATGCACTCCTATGGTCACAGGATGCAGCCTCAGTGCAAATGATGAATCAGCAGTAGTGCATCCACCAACCTATAGGTCCATGATTGGAAGTCTGCTCTATTTAACAGGTACCTGACTAGACATCATGTATGCAGTAGGAATGGTTGGAATATTTCAGGCAAATCCTAAGGAAACTCATATTCAAGAAGTAAAGAGAATTTTCAAGTATCTTCAAGGAACTCAAAACTATGGCCTATGGTATCCTAGAGAGGTGGATCTCACTCTTCATGCTTATACAAATTCAGATTTGGCTGCAAGCATGGATGATATAAAAAGCACTAGTGGTGGTGCATTCTTTATGGGTTCCAGATTAGTATCTTGGTTCAGCAAGAAACAGAGCTCTATTGGATTATCTAAAACTGAAGCAGAATATGTGGTTGTTGCATCCTGTTGCACTCAACTCCTTTGGATGATGCAAAACTTGCAGGATTTTCAAATCACTTGTACACTACATATCTCCATCTTATGTGATAATACAAGTGCAATCCGAATTTCAAAGAACCCAGTCATGCATTCAAAGACCAAGCACATACCAATCAAGTATCACTTTCTCTGGGAACAAGTGCTGCAACAAAAGGTCAAGTTGGAATATGTTCCCTCCAAGGAACAAGTTGTTGATATTTTCACCAAACCATTGCCCTGGGATACATTTCAATACCTCAGACAAAAGCTAGGGGTTGTTGATGCATCATCCTGCTGTTGAATCTTGTCTGTTGTACGCAGGTGGATACACATACATTTTCCTGTTTATGTGGGTCGAATGGGTCTATCAAAGATCATCTAGCATAGGTTCAGGGGGAGCATATATTCTTCTAATGATGCATTGTTGGCATTACCTTAGAAGTCCTTGGTTTTATTTCTCAAGAGTTTTCTGGTGGAGTAGATTAATGTGTGCTGGTCTGAAGGTTGATTCTGCTGATAGTTGTTCTTGTCTCTATGTCATGTACTTTTTTTCATATCAAGTTCATGTAACAGCCTATTTTGGTTTCCCCACTATGCCTGGGATGAATGAGTTTTGTCTATCTTGTGTATTCCCAATTGGATGGGAGATGGATGTATGTATGAGTCTTGATGATAGGAAGGTTACTTATAATGTATGGAGTCATGTTCTTTCTTGTAGAACATCTTTTTGCAGACAACATTTCAGCACAGAACATATACAAAAGGGGAGCTCATTTAGATTTTTCAGCAGGTACTCAGGGGGAGTATGGTAGTCTGTTCCTTTTCCCTTGATGTCAAAGGGGGAGAGTGATTGGTTGTTGTTGCCATCAAGTCCAAAGGGGGAGATTGTTGGCATTATGATACATATGTTGTACTTGATGGAAAACCACTCATCTCAAATGATAAATTATAGTGCAGCAAAGTTCACGCACTTTCATGCAGAGAAAAGTTCACGCAGAGAAAAGTTCCTTTCATGCAGAGAAAAGTTCGCGCACTTTCATGCAGAGAAAAGTGCACGCAGTTTCCTGTAGAGAAAAGTTCACGCACTTTCATGCAGAGAAAAGCGCACGCACATGGGAAATCTTATGGTTGGTTCATGGTATTAGTCCGACAGTTTTTTATCCTATGGTTTTGGTCCATGGTATTTAGTCCTTGGTATTTGAACCTATGGTTTTGGGCCATGGTATCTCGTCATAAGTGTTTATCCCAAGTATTGGGTCCATGGTATTGAATTTTTATGGTTTTTGGTCCGTGGTATTGTGAAAGGCCTAAGGCTATAAAAGAGGAAGGTGATCATTTGGCAAGGCATCTTATAAATCATTGAATATCAGATAAAGTGCTAGATCTGGAATACTGTGATTGGGTTATGGTGCAGATCTGGATCTGAATGGAGAAGGAACTTGAGTGCAAGGAGAAGGATAAGTTCTATTGATGGGTCAAAATCTTAAGGTTGGAATAGTGGTATCTCTATATGGTTTTGATCTGCGATATGTGGCGCACGCTTGATCTATAAATCTGATAATCTGGGTTAACTAATATCTGAATGTTTGAAAGATTGAATTTATAGATGTGTACGCAGGTTCAGTAAAGCGAAGGCATGTATACACGTTGTTATTGTAAGGGAAAGTTGCGTATACGCAGGTTGGCATTGACACAGAAGCGTATGCACACAGGTTTCTGAATAGTGCAGTAGCATACATCTCTTGATTTATGTTCTAGCTGCTTTCGTTTATTGCTACAATGTTCTGGGTTCAGAAGTGGGGTGTGATTACTGCTATTATGATCTGGGTACAGTCGTCAGAGAAGTGTTTATTTTGATTCAGTTTTGATTGGTGAAAAGGTGATTGGTTGATGCAGAAATTCTTGACGTTATTTGTGGATCCGGTCTGTAAATTTATGAAACGTGGTCCCTCTAAGGAAGAGAAGGTTGTAGTCTTTTGTAGGTAGTAGCCTGCGTACTAGTATCTCAACTAGTACAAGAACTAATGGGGTTGTAGCTCCCTTCCAGGACAAGCTGGAAAACAAGAGAGGGTTGTAGCTCTCTGCAGGTAGCAGCTTGCGTACTCAAAAAGGACTGCACCAGTATAGAATCATTGTAAAAAGAAGTTTCTAATTGAAAATATAGAGAGATATTGCAGCAGGTGGTTTTCACCCACATTGGGTTTCCATCTTATATCTTGTGTTCTTGTGTGTGATTGTCTTCTGCTCTACTTTTTGTTCCTGGTTACTATTTATATGATCCTAATGCACAGATTAATGTTCAACATATGTAGAATATTTTAAACTATAAGTCTGTATGGTATACGTGGGTTTCCTTATCTGTAGTTGCATATATACATGATTTTCTCTAACTGAAGTAGCATATATTTTCTGGGTTTGAAAAAGAAAATAATTGACCAGATAATACTTATTCACCCCCCTCTCAATACTATTTCCAACACAGAGACATATTACGGGCCTTTATATGATCTTTACATCAAATGATATACATGAAATTTAAAACGAAGACCAGATATCTAAACAAGGCCATGATAGTCATCAATAACTATCATACACCATATATGATCTGCACCATAAGCAGCTGTCGGCAACATCCAGACCAACAACTTGTATATGTCCATCATCAGTTCCCAAGATATGACAATGTAATATCATCAACCTATAACAAAGTATGTTGCATATAGATATCAACTCATCCTCTTGATCTCATCAAGATCAACTTGCTTTGTTTCCTTAGTAGAAAGAGCCTTATCATAACCTTCCATGAATCAACTAAGAATATGCCATATCTCCAAGAAGTAACACAAAATCATTCACATAATATCATATGTATGTGAAAACACCATAGTCATTATCTATTATCATAACATCATCAATAAGAACTACATGATGTTTGCACAAGAACCCTCAATATATCAACCATGTATCATCACTAGGAAACATCCCACATATGATAAGAATCAACCCCAACAATCAACATATGTGAGTATCAAAAATATCATAACAAAGTAAGAAGGCATCATGATTATGTGACTAAGTAGGCCATGTATCTGAATATCCATGTCTTCAAATAGCTATGTATTCATGAGACCTGCAATAACACCATTCTCTTGGCCAACCAACAATATTTATTAATATGCATCCAGCATAATCTATATCCATAAAAGAGAAAGCAATATGTATCTAGCAAACCATGAACTCATAGTCGTTTGTTAAGCTCTTTTGATACCATCAACAATGACAATCTTGAACCATGTGAGAGCCAAGAACTATAGGAATCCTACATCATAACTGCACCATATGAACTTTATGCATCTTTGAAGGCATGATGATAGCAACATAAAAGAAATGAGCGGCTCGTCATCAAATAATGAAGTTGTGTACTCATTATTTGTATTTGTCCTTATCCTTATGAAGATCACCATGTAAGCAACATATATGTACTATATGCATCATCAAAAGTCATCCACAATCACCCTTAAATCTGATTTGAACACCATGTAACCCCAAGAAATACAATTATCATCATCATAGGAAGCTCATAACTGTAGCATAGCATGATTTATCATTTAAGCACTTTAGCCACATAAGCATCATCATCATTGATAAGAATAATTAGATACCAAGGACTTCTAAACATTATGCCAACAACACAATATTAGAATCACATCATATTCTCCCCTTGATCCTGTGCCACTTGTTCATTGTCACATCTGATCATTGCATATATCAGTAAGAAATATCAAGGCATCATCATCAATAAAATATACATCAATCCATCAACAACTTATGAGGATAAAAAGAACTTCTAAATAACATCCACAGAATGTAGTCATTAATCATCAAGACAAAATAGATAATTGATAATCATTTGGACCATAACATATCATTTTTCTGAGTCTGTCTAACTGCTTCTTCATGAAACCAACATATGTGCAATTTTGTAGCTTCAAATTGATGTATATACATGACTTTTCTTCATGATAACTGCATATGAGAATTAGAGCACTGAAATTTCATATGCTCAGTTTGTCCTGATTCTATTCTATTTGTATATTGATCTATGCCACATATTTCTAGTTGTACTTCCGTCTTCTTCCATACCTTGAAGTGTGATGATGTTTGCTCCTTTTGGTATGTTGGAAGAATTTTTCTCCTACATTCTTTTGCTATATGCCCAAACTTGTAACAAGAATAACATCTTATATGTCTCATCTTCCCTCTATAGTAGTTAATGGCTTTGTGACCAAACATATTGCAAGAAGAAAAATATCCCTTAAAGTACTTGGAAGCTGATGATATTTCTGTGTGATAGTTATTTGCTTGAATCATTCTACTTCTACATCTGCCTGCAACATGTCCAAAATTATGACATGGAAAACATTCAACATTGTTCATTAGAAGAAATAATTGATTATCACTTCCATAGTTAGGAGTAAATGATTTTCTTTGAAGACTTTCTTTCCTTGGTTGTTGATGGGTTTGACCTCTTATCTACTTGTTGAGAATTTCAGATTTTGTACTAGATTTCTTTGCTTCAGTTTGCAAGCTAGATTCACCTTTAACAATTTCATGAAAACCAAGACCATATTTGATGGTAGGAGACTTTTTGCTACTAAGAATATCATCCAAAATCTTAGTACTATCTTGAAATCGTAAAATTTTATCCTTTTTTTCTAATTCACCTTTTAGGATATTTACCTCAACCTAATATTGCTCTTTCTTTTCAAGATACTGCTTCTTCAAAAATTTCTTCAGCTTTTCTTCCTTCTTTCACTTGTTGCCTTAATTCGAGAACTTCATTTCCATTTTCTTCAAATACTTTGAGTATTTCTTAATTTTGCTGATTTGAATTTTTGAGATCTTCTTTTAGAGAAACGACCATAGCTTCAAGATCTTCATAGTAGCTAGTTCTTTCTATAGGCTCCTTGGTTGTTGTGTCCTTTTCATTCTCTTCATTTCTCAATGATGTCACTTCATCCTGCAGCCTTTGACTTTGTTCTTCCTTTTCTTTGTACTACTTCTTTATTTTGTTTCCTTCCTCCAACTAGGCTTTTAACCCGGTAACTTCTTCTTTGTAGGCACATTCCCTTTTATTAATTAGATCCTTTTGATCTCTAATTGTGTCTGTGAGATTTTTAAATTCTACCTCTATTTGATTTCTTTCTCTTTCACCCATAAGAGAAAATTCAATTATTTGATTTTCACTTTCATTATCTTCAAATGAACAGAGAAATGTATCACCAGAGGACAACAATTTCATACTTGACAGCTCTTTTGCTTGTCAATCTTCATTCTAAGATGATTCTGAATCTAAAGAGTTGCTTCCACATAAAGGCCAATTGTCCCTCCCACTGTCATATTTCCTTTGAGATGTCATCTTCTTTTGAGGTGCTTTATTTTTTAGCTTCTTTCCCATTATTACTACGGATCTCCTTCAAGCAATCAAGCTTCTTTCAAAGAACCCGCTCTGATACCAATTGCTGGGAATAACACTGAGAGGGGGGAGTAAATCATTATTTACAAATCAATAATTTTTCATTTCCATAATCAGATTTACATATGCTACTTTAGTGAAGGGAACTCGCATGTGCATGCAATTGTTCTTAAGGCAACCACTGTATATCTAGTGATCTTATGATTAAGTTAATTCATCATATTTCGATCTTTAATTAGTGCATCAAAACTTTATTTAAACATTAAACAATAACCGTCTACAAAAATAATAGAATAAACCATCACACATAAGAAACACACATGAACAGCAAGATTTAAGGTGGAAACCCAATGAGAAAGAAAAACCACCTATTTTTGTTGTCTTTATCTTCTTTTAATATAAGGAATAATATGCTTACAATATTGTACTAGCGCATGCTCATACCAATAAGCAGGCACCCACCTGCATAAGGCTACAACCTTCTCTCATTCTCCAGCTTCTACTGGAAGGGGGCTACAACCCCCTAGTTCTTGTACTAGCTGATATGTTTACTACTACATAGGCATCGACCTATAGAAGGCTACAACCTTCACTCGTTCTCCATCTGCTACTTCAAGGGAGCTCCAACCCCCTGATTAAATCACCAACCACTACAGTAGGAAGCTTTGACTTCCTCACTGAAGGCTCCAACCCTCAGTATCCTCCAAGGACCATGTTTCATGAATTTTCACACTGGATAATCCTGGTACGCAATACTACAATATGAAGTCACCTTTCGTCATATTTTCACACTGGACCCATTAGCAACATTGAAGCTCAAAATCAATCAACACTGTAATACAACAATCAAATACATCTACATCAACCAATCACTAAAACCCAATCATGAATCTCTGATATAACTGAAACCCAATCATCAATCTCTGATATAAATGAAACCTAAGCATCAATCTCTGAATCAACCATAACTGAATCAATCAGTCACTGAAACCTCTGACATAATGAATCAAACAACCACTGAACCTTTAACACAACTGAATCAACCATTCATTGAAACTTAATCAAATTCAACCAATCAACTTAAACATACAGATCACTGTAACTACTACACAAATCTGAACTTAGAACAGGGAAAATTTTAAGAACCCCCCCAAATTTACATGTATAATAAATGGGCGAATCTCCATGGTATATAGGAAAAATCGAAGGTGATTTTATCAATAATATGATATGTATATATAATTTTTTGGCGAATCTCTCACCAGGCAAGGTGAATATTTTACTCAATTATAAAATCTTGTGTTTATTGATACACAAATGAAATCATTGCATTTCTTTAAAATATCTTTTGAAATAAAAAATACCGAAATTACATATCGATAACCTAGTGGGTGTAGGATAAAATTCACCCATGCCATTCACAGAAAGCATGAGAACAAAACTAATACTATATATAAAACCAAGAAAAATTCAAATTCATCACTTCTAGGGACCTCATAACCATCCTGCCAATACACAAGTATGTTCTTGTTTGCAATTAGAAAAATTACCCAAATTACAATCTATTTACTCCAACATATGTTGGAAAGTTATAGAAGGATGGCTAGTGCAATCAATCCATTCCTTTTAGCCCTGGATTTGTTTCAATTTAAAACAGAAGTATAGAAATATATTTGTCCAGTCGACATGCTTTAACCATTCACCTTAAGATGTTTTTACAATATAATTTCATAAGTCTATTTAATATCTTCGTTATCATAAAAACCAACCTATATCCATCTTAACTCCACATCTACCACTCTTAGGGGGATGAAATCTATTTATCCCTCTGAGCACTTGGTAGACCTAGAATTAAGATGGATTTAAGATGATAGAATTTCCCCTTTAAATAGTCTATGCTCACATGAATACCATGGTATTACCATGGGTCAATACCATGGGTTACCATAAACGTGGAGCTTAAAAATTACTATTAGTAATTTATAAAAATTAATAAATTAATAATTGATTTTTATTTTTTTTTATGTTAACCAAGTTAAAATGTTTAACATACATTAAATTACAACATCCATTTTTACTCTTGATCCACCAAGCCTCGAGAGGCATCAAATATTTTTTCACTCTATGCTAGTTTGAATATCACGATATTTGATCCCTCTTGGGGCTTAGTAGATCTAGAGTAAAGATGGATCTATGCTAGTTTAATTCCCCCATTTAAATAGGCTACATTCCACGTGA
>APFE030950878.1:358295-384964 GCA_000404065.3 Pinus taeda | reverse complement strand
GAAGAACTTATCCACTGAAGATTCCACATGGGAGGATGAGAATTTTATGCAGAAGTATCCAGAACTACTCAAGCGTTGAGGACAACACTTTTTTGAAGGAGAGGGGCATGCTGGGTCCCTATAATACTACTGATTACCCCATTACTATTATAGTTATACCCCTTATTAATATTGTTGTGCCCCTATTGCCCCCATATTGTTATTACTCTGCCACATAGAATCCCTCTATTGTTATTTTTGTGGCTTTATATTATTTAGGTCGGCTAGATTATATTGTGACTCCTTAGACTCCTATATATAGAAAGGAGGTTTTATCATTTGTATCATCCAAGAATTGTTCATTTATGTAATGTAAAGGAGGTTTCCCCCTCGAAGAGGCTAAATTCTAAGGCATTGATCTATCTATTCTATATTTTCTTGAGCTGGTTTCATAACACCAAATGACTTTGTTGATGAGTCAAATGATAACTAGACACAAAGAGATTTCCAATGAGCTATCATGAGCTCAATTTGGAGTTGAGGAAGGCATTCAAAAGTTGACTGCAACAGCACTGTACCATGAGGCAGCCTCATTTGGCACATTTTGACCGGTCTTGGGAGATTTGACTTTTGCAAGGTAAATGAACTCTAAATTGAAAAGTTCTAGTTGGGTTGGAAAGTAGACTCAAGGATCTTTCCAACAAGCTATCTTGCACCCAATTTCGACACCAGGAAGGCCTCCAAAAGCCTCCTGCAAAATGCACTATGTAGCTGGGTGCGCGCGACGCATTGGGTAAGGCACGCGGCACATAAGGGGTCCGCGGCGCATCAGGCTAAACAACGTAGTGTAAAATTAAACGCACATGGTGCATCAGAGGTGTGCGGCGCACTGGGGTTTAAGCCCGAAATTGGTTTGGAAAAACACCAAAACGCCTCCTCTCAGCACAAATTTGCAGGTAGGCTCATATCCATGGCTTATTTTTGGTTTTTGAAAGGTTAATATAATGGATTTATGATATGTTTACCCTAGAAAACCAAGTGGAAAACCCTCCTTTTTCCATGAAATCGTTGTAAAGTTTAAATGCAAAAATTGTTGTAGGGTTTCAAAAACTAAATGTTACCAAGGTTATCATTTTTTCCTACTTCCTTTCGTTTCCCATTCCCCATATTCACCATTATTTTTCCCCAATAATTCCCTCATAAACCCTACACTATCCTCCCTCAAATCCTAATCCCTCACTTCTATTACAAACACATGATCTCTACCTCATCCCAAAACCCTAAAAATCAAAGATTTCCATGTCCCTTCCCTTCTCTAAATTCCTTGTTTTATTTCCATGTTCCCTGTTTCTCTAATGTTTTCCCGTTCCTAATATTCCCTTGTACATTTGTGTCCCCTTGGTCACAACATTTTTAGAAGCAAAAGAAACAGTTTACAGTCAATTGTGCACACAGTTGTACATCAGCATATATATATATATATATATATATATATATATTATATATATATATATATATATTCCAGCTATCTTGTTTCTAAAGACATGTCAGAGGCCGAATCATTATATGAGCAGGAGTATGATAGTGATTCTACACTAGGGGTAAATGTGCCAAATGTGCCACGGAGGTATCACAAAGGTGGAAAAAGTGGTCAGCATGTCAGGGAGGAGCCTACTTCTTTGGCTCAATTGCAAGCTTTCCCACTTGCAATGGATTGTTTTTGGCACCAATCATGTTTCCAATACTATGAGATGATCTCACAAACTCAACATCATCAGGAACTAGTCCGTTTATTTGTTCTACATTTACAGGATGGTCATGTAAACCTTACCGGAGTGAATTTCACCTTGGCACCCGAGACTATTCCTCAGGCCACCAGGATACCAAATGTAGGGGAGGAATGGAGCAAACGCCAGCTTCTAGACAGATTTTACTATGAGCCATATATCAAGCCCGGGTATATGAGACACTTGAGCACAGCTTTTCCTTTCAGATTCCTGAAAGATGAATTTGCACCATTGATGAAACTCATCATTCGGTATTTTAGTTGCAAGGGCAGATTCTCGCGTCTCTATGCGTACCATGTCTGTTTGTTGATGCATTTCACAAGGGTACGTATGATGAACATTCCTTTTTTCATCTGTTGCAACATAGAGAGGATGGTGCCTTTAGTACAAAGGAAGAGCCCAGCACATCATCATAGGAGCATATATCATTATGCATTGATCAAAATCATAGTGATGCATCAGTTGGCACAATAGGGTATTACTTGGGAGGATTTCATCTCCCGTGATTACTTTTCCGTGCTACAGCCTCCTCCAAAGATAGTTCACGATGAGGGAGGGTCTTCACAGCAGTTTGACATTTTTGAGACCGAGCATGTTGATGCTCCAGAATATGTGACATATCAGCGAGGCCACAAGGCCTTATTTGTATCTGCACGACGAGTACTATCTCCACCCGGGGTGGAAGGGGTCTCGTTGACATCATCAGCACAGCGAGTATTATCTCCACATCATGTGGAAGGGGTCTCACCTCCATCTTCAGCACAGGTACAGATTCAGGATAGGGGCAAGAGACCCATGGTTGATGAGGGTCCTTCAGGAGGTCAGGACATGGGTATCATTGATGTTGATGCTAGCTCTCCTAACTCGGAGCTAAAGGAGATCATCCGAGAGCAAAGGCCTAAGAATGAGTCGCTGCAAAAGAAATTGTAGATGGCTAAGTGGGTGATCAACTGCTTGGAGCAGCGTAACAATTAGCTGGAAGATGAGTATACACTTTATGAGCTGCAGAAGATTCGGGAAGACCGAGAATTGGCCCGAAGGAGACCCGATGCTTTGACACCTATTGATCGAGAATAAATGCTCATCTGGGTAAACACTCATTTGGAGAAGTTTTTGGTGAAATCAAATAGATACAAAGACATGCTTCGTCATATGAAAACTCACTATTGGGCTCGCATGCATGTTTGCAAAACGAAAATCAAGATCCTAAAGAGGCATTTGAGCAAAGCGCTAAAGCGACAGAAAAAGCCCGATCCACTCCAAATTTTGGCCGAGGCTTCATTGGAGGGTCACAACACATGATAGAGGGTCTTCACTCTGAATTTGAGAAAATTCGGAGAAAATTTTGTCATTTTGAAATTTTTGGCTTGCAAAACAGGTGTTTTGGCTCAACGCGTAGCGCACAGCGCGCGACCCATAAGATGGGGAGGTCCAAATCACAAATGGCTTGTATTTTTGGATTTGTCATGATGAATTATATATGCTCAGCCATTTCCAAGGCATTTCATCAAGTTCTGGGTGACCAAAAGGCTCAAAAACATCATGAAAATCACCTTTCTGCCACTTTTTGCACCAGCAGGAAGTACTACCGTGAGAATGCACTTTTGGACGGTCAAATGGACACCAAATTGGAAAATTCCACTTGGGTTAGAAAGTAGACATCTAGGGCTTTCAAAAAATCCAACCTGAGCTCAATTTGGATGCCAGAAAGTGCCCCACAAACAGGTGGAAAGGCGCATGGTGCACAGGGCTTAAGCGCTCGGCGCACAGGGTGTTTTGGCACAATTTTCATCGTCAGCTCAACAAATGAAGCCAGTTTGACCAGTTTTGACTTGTGATGTGATTTTTCACCCCTCTTGATGTAATTAATGAAACATTATGTTGATTTGAAACTTATTTACTTATTCTAGATGATTCATTCATAAAATAGCAAAAATTTAATGAATGAATTGGTTTCCTAGCTTATAGAGGCAAGTTGTTTTGACTGCCTAGAATGTAGTGCTTTGTTTAGAATTGGTTGAAACAGCTCCTAGGATGATGAGCTCGACCCCTAGAGGCAAGGGAATGTGTTGGCTTGCCTATATTATGTATTCTCTTAGTCATTTTTACGGTTGGACTCTTGGGAATAGCTTGACACTCTATTGTACATATCTTATCTGCATTTTTGGCAAAGGAAAGACCAGGGTTTTGCAGCACTATTTGGGATTCATGTGGCTTTATGTTTTGATGGTGTGTTTCTTTTAGTACTTTTAAGTTGTTTATGTGTACCTCTTTCCTTCTTTAATCTTCTGCAATTGAACAAATGAAGTGTTAAGGTAGAATCCATAAATTTGCTATGCTCTTCCTTTATATTTGTTTAATTTTCATGTTTTCATCTGTTTAGGGAGAATCCTTGAAAGTTTCTTGCTCTCCTTAACCTCTCACTAGTCAGATCTATCCATTCAATCACTTTAAAGGCATAAAAACAATCGCCTATCTTTCCCCAAGTAGACCTCTGCAAAAGCTGTGCCTCATCCCAGCACCCAAAATTGCCTTTCCCTTGAATTCAACAAAACCTCAAAAAATCAATCTCAAAGTCCTTGTACTTCATACCTACCCTAAAATTACTCATCAATTTAGTCATCTCGACCCTCATTGATTACCTTTTTCCGAGATTGACTCGGAGAGAGCCCTCTCCTGTCCTCCTAGGGCTAGCTATGAGGCTGAGCGTGGTTTTATATAGCCTTGAGTTTTACCTTATTTCAGCCTAAGGTAGATTTGAGTGCTAACATAGTGGCGACCATACTGGGCAGGAAAATGGTTTGCTTGTTGATGTCATTTGTTTTATAGCTATAGACGGAGCCTGAAGATATGCCAGGTAGCCTTCAAAACGCTTTTGCTTTACATTAGCAGAAGTAGATAAATGCTGCTTCAGTCAATCTCCGGTCTAGCTTGTAATCGTAACACTTAACTTATAAATTGCTCCAGTATATGTATCAAGTTCAGATCTGATTATTGATGGTGGACAACGATCAGACATAAGAAGGCTGAAAACATTCACCTGGCGACTTCACTCACTAAAAACTCCAGAAATCAAGGCTTCATGGCGACCTCACTACTGATGGGCCGGATTGCAAGAAGATACACTCCCATGAGCTGAGACCACATCCCAGGTTTTCCAAATAAGATGCCCAAGGTGGATTGGCTTCAGAATTTGCCTATGTATAGAAATGAGGAAGGTAATGACACTGCTCTTCATCTGGTGAAATTTCACATTCATGTGCATAAATTTAAGATCAATTTTCCTGAAGACTGTTTGATGAAAATGTTTATGGCTACTCTGGAAGATGAAGCCCGATCCTGGTATGAAAGTTTGCCATCTGCTTCCATTTATTGTTTAAGGGATTTCCATACTGTGTTCTTTGAAAAGTATAAAGAATCATATCCATCCTTGATTTTAGTTCAGAACTGTTGTAGTCATGTACATAATTTCATTGAAGATCTAGAGAATCTTTATGGTGATAATGATTTCATGGACGGAGAAATCATGGAAGCTCTATACGAGAAACCATTTCAGCAACATGAAGAGAACCTAGAGGATACCCATCAAGATGATCAGGAAATTTTGTAGCGGAATCAAGATCAGCAGGTTGAAGATGGCCACATGGCTGAAAATGATGAAAGGGAAAATGTTATTTCAGATTTGCCAACAGAAGAAGACAACGTGCTGAGAACTCAAATTTCAATTGCAGATTTTGATAATGACCAGTTAGCTATTTTAGATCTACATTCAGATTGTGATGACCAAGCATATCTTGTGCTGAAGCCCGTCAAAGAGAACTTTGCTGCTGAAATCATCTGGAATGCAGAAGACATAGTAATGGATCCAAATGTGCTCAGTCATACTGCCAGTCCATCATTAGAACACAGCCTTCATGAAGAAGCAATCCAGTCAGTTCATGAAAAACAGAATGAGATCTTTGTGCAAGTAAGTGATGAATCTCCTTTCAATAACTCAGTTATAAATGATAGTTTGAATGCCCTGTCATATGAAGATAATTACTGTTTAAGAAGAAGAAAACAAAATACATTGTCTCCTTTGTCTGAAGCTGAGATAGATCTACTCTTGAAAGGTCATGTTACAGCCCAAGCTAAAGCACATTTGCAGTGCACACATGGTCAAGAAAGTGTTGGTGAAATCTCTTCCTCTTTTGAAAATGATGACTGTCCTGTAATCAGTTTTATAGATCAACAAAAATATAATTTTTTCTTTCATAAAGATGATAAGGTTGTCATGTTTGATAATCTTGAAGATTGTTTTTTGTTTAAAAATGACCTAGACCATGAAGATGAGAAGTATGAGCTTGAGAGAGACAATATGCCAGGATTTCTCATGGTCAAGGAACCTATAGCTAACACTTAGATGGCAGAAGCACATACTTCTCTGTGCATTCCTATCCCTTGGAAATCAATTGTTCTTTCAGATCAGAATGAAGGGAGTACTTGTATTTTTGCTTCTGGATCTCAAGACAAGATAGTGCTTCAAGATTATCAAGATCCCTTCTGCATCCTTTTGTAAGCCCTAGAGAAGATAAATGTTTCCTAGTTCGTTATCATAAGCCTTGGTTTTAGTGGTTATTATGAGTTGCCTACATGTACATCGTTCTGCCTGCTCGAGAAAAGTGAGAGCAGAAATTTGGTATCTAGCCATCTATTGGATTCGTTACATTGGAAATCTCATTACACATGATTTGTACATATTTCGTTAGTATGCAGGTGGTTTTCATCATGATTCCAAATCTTGATGGATTGCTGCCTCTTTTTTTTTCAAAAGATTTGTAAAGTCTTTTTTTAGGTCAGTCATGAGTCATTTGTGTTTGGTCTGTTGAGTCAGTTTTTTCAAGTTATTTCAGTTTGCCATCGAGTTGGTTTCAGTCAAGTTTCAGTCAGTTTTCAGTCAAGTTTTCATTCAATAAATGTGTCAAAGGTTTTGTGTTATCCGTTCAAATAATGATTCCATCGCCCAATGGATGAAGGCACTGGTCTGCTCTCCCAAAGATATGTCGTTCTTGGCACCTCTATGGAGCTACCATCCCCATTGGAGCCAATGTTAGTGTCAGTGTTTCCGGCCTTCCGCCAGTGATCAAATATGCTCTTACAAAGTGGTCTCAGAGTGTCAAGGTCAAATTTTTTCATTTCAGTGAGTCTTCAAGCAAAATTTGGTCACTAGGCATCAGGTCTAGGGTTTGCTTTCACTCCTTTCAAAATTGCCCAAATGTTAGTCTATGTCACTATTCAGCTCAGGCTATCATCATTCATAGGGTTTTCATCATCATGTCAGGTTCCATTGGGTCATTTCACACCTTGTTCATGCTTCAGTTGTGCCTAGGTAAGGTCATTTCCCTCTCTTAGGGTTTTGAAGGCAATTTCTCTTGGACAGTCAAATCATTAGCAAAACTTGTATCCAGATGTTCATACACCTTCCCCTATCCTTAAGATACCTTATCAAACACTTCCCATCACTGAGATTCCCAAAATTCCTCATTTTTGCACAAACCCTAGTTTCTTGCCACAACTTGGCAATTTTCTAGGCTAGGCCTGTGTTTTTCCCTTTTGGACCCCTTCCCCTCACTCAATCTCTAAGATTCCACTTTCCCCTACTTCCTAACATCCCTCCCTACTTCCCAAAGTTTCCCCAAGAATTTAGAAGCCCCTTATCCCCTTCATTTTGCTTCATTTCGACAAAATCCCTTGTTTCACACATCGGGATAAGTTTCACTCAAAAGAAGTTTCAGAGCAATAAAATATGAATTTTGGAAAACTGACAGATTTTTTTGTCCACAACATGTGATGGAATCAAAACCTACCTCACGTTTTACACAAGTATCATTGTTTTAGAGAAATGTCAAAAATACCATTGCCTCAAGAGAATTGAATGCACCTCTGAAGTGACCTTGGACAAATCAAGATTTCTCCTGGAATGGTTGGCCAAATGACTTTCTTGATGAGTCAAATGCTAACTAGACACAAAGAGCTTTCCAATGAGCTATCATGAGCTCAATTTGGAGTTGAGGAAGGCATTCACAAGTTGACTACAACAGCACTCTGCCTTGAGGCAGCCTCATTTGGCACATTTTGACCAGTCTTGGGCGATTTGATTTTTGGAAAGGAAAATGAATTCCAAATTAAACAATTCTAGATGGGTTGGAAAGTAGACTCAAATACCTTTCCAGCGAGCTATTTTGTGCCCGATTTTGACACCAAGAAGGCCTCGAAAAGCCTCCTGAAAAATGAACTATGTATCTGGGTGCGCGTGACGCATTGGGTAAGGCGCGGGGCGCATCAAGGGTGCGCGACGCATCAGGCTAAAAAAAATAGTATAAAATTACACGCGTGCGGTGCATCAGAAGCATGCGGCGCTTTGGGTGAGGCACGTGGTGCACTGGGGTTTAAGCCCAAAATTGGTTCAGAAAAACACCAAAACGCCTCCTCTCAGCACAAATTTGCAGGTAGGCTCATATCCATGGCTTATTCTTGGTTTTTGAAAGGTTAATATAATGGATTTATGACATGTTTGCCCTATAAAACCAAGTGGAAAACCCTCCTTTTTCCATGAAATCGTTGTAAAGTTTAAGTGCAAAAATTGTTGTAGGGTTTCAAAAACTAAATGTTATCAAGGTTATCATTTTTGCCTACTTCCTTTTGTTTCCCATTCCCCATATTCACCATTATTTTTCCCCAATAATTCCCTCATAAACCCTACACTATCCTCCCTCAAATCCTAATCCCTCACTTCTATTACAAACACATCATCCCTACCTCATCCCAAAACCCTAAAAATCCAAGATTTCCATGTCCCTTCCCTTCTCTAAATTCCTTGTTTTATTTCCATGTTCCCCGTTTCTCTAATGTTTTCCCTTTCCTAATATTCCCTTGTACATTTGTGTCCCCTTGGTCACAGCATTTTTAGAAGCAAAAGAAACAGTTTACAGTCAATTGTGCACACAGTTATACATCAGCATATATATATTCCAGCTATTTTGTTTCTAAAGACATGTCATTGACCGAATCAGTATATGAGTAGGAGTATGATAGTGATTCTACACCGGGGGTAAATGTGCCAAATGTGCCACAAAGGTATCACAAAGGTGGCCAAAGTGGTCAGCATGTCAGGGAGGAGCCTACTTCTTTGGCTCAATTGCAAGCTTACCCACTTGTAATGGATTGTTTTCGGCGCTAATCATGTTTCCAATACTGTGAGAACTAGTCTGTTTATTTGTTCTACATTTATAGGATGGTCATGTAAACCTTGCAGGAGTGAATTTCACCTTATCACCCGAGACTATTGCTCAGGCCACCGGGATACGAAATGTAGGAGAGAAATGGAGCAAACGCCAGCTGCTAGACAGATTTTACTATGAGCCATATATCAAACCCAAGTATATGAGACACTTGAGCGCAGCTTTTCCTTTCAGATTCCTGAAAGATGAATTTTCACCATTGATGAAACTCATCATTCGGTATTTCAGTTGCGAGGGCAGATTCTCGCGTCTCTATGTGTACCATGTCCGTTTGTTGATGCATTTCACAAGGGTATGTATGATGAACATTCTATTATTCATGTGTCGCAACATAGAGAGGATGGTGCCTTTAATACAAAGGAAGAGCCCAACACATTAGCATAGGAGCATATATCATTATGCATTGATCAAAATCATAGTGATGCATCAGTTGGCACAGCAGGGTATTACTTGGGAGGATTTCATCTCCCGTGATTACTTTTCCGCGCTACAGTCTCCTCCAGAGATAGTTCATGATGAGGGAGGGCCTTCACAGCAGTTTGACATTCTTGAGACTGAGCATGTCAATGCTCCAGCATATGTGACATATCAGCGAGGCCACGGGGCCTTATTTGCATCTGCACGACGAGTACTATCTCCACCCGGGGTGGAAGGGGTCTCCTTGACATCATCAGCACAACGACTATTATCTCCACATCATGTGGAAGGGGTCTCGCCTCCGTCTTCAGCACAGGTATAGATTTAGGATAGGGGCAAGAGACCCATGGTTGATGAGGGTCCTTCAGGAGGTCAGGAAATGCGTATCATTGATGTTGATGCTAGCTCTCCTAACTCGGAGCTAAAGGAGATCATCCGAGAGAAAAGGCCTGAGAATGAGTCGCTGCAAAAGAAATTGCAGATGGCTAAGTGGGTGATCAACTACTTGGAGTAGCGCAACAAACAACTGGAAGATGACCATACACTTTATGAGTTGCGGAAGATCCAGGAAGACCGAGAATTGGCCCGAAGGAGACCCGGTGATTTGACACCTATTGATCTAGAATCAATGCTCATCCAGGTAAACACTCATTTGGAGAAGTTGTTGGCGAAGGAAAACAGAGACAAAGACATGCTTCGTCATATGAAAACTCACTATTGGGCTCGTATGCATGTTTGCAAAGCAAAAATGAGGATCCTAAAGAGGCATTTGAGCAAAGCGCTAAAGCGACGGAAAAAGCCCGATCCACTCAAAATTTTCACCGAGGCTTCATTGATAGGGCACAACACATGATAGAGGGTCTTCACTCCAAATTTGAGCAAATTCGGAGAAAATTTTGTCATTTTGAAATTTTTGGCTTGCAAAACAGGTTTTTTGGCTCAACGCGTAGCGCGCAGCGCGTGACCCATAAGATGGGGAGGTCCAAATCACAAATGGATTGTAGTTTTGGATTTTTCATGATGAATTATACATGCTCAGCCATTTTCAAAGCATTTCATCAAGTTCTGGGTGACCAAAAGGCTCAAAAACATCATGAAAATCACCTTTCTGCCACTTTTTGCACTAGCAGGACGTACTTCCGGGAGAATGCACTGTTGGACGCTCAAATGGACACCAAATTAGAAACTTCCACTTGGGTTAGAAATTAGACATCCAGGGCTTTCCAATAAGCCAACCTAAGCTCAATTTGGATGCTGGGAAGTGCCCCAAAAATAGGTGGAAAGGCGCGCAGTGTACAGGGCTTAGGCGCGCGGCGCACAGGGTTTTTTGGCACAATTTTCATCCTCAACTCAGCAAATGAAGCCAGTTTGACCATTTTTGACTTGTGATGTGATTTTTCACCCCTATTGATGTAATTAATGAAAAATTATGTTGATTTGACACTTATTTACCTATTCTAGATTATTCATTCATAAAATAGCAAAAATTTAATGAATGAATTAGTTTCCTATCTTATAGAGGAAAGTTGCTTTAACTGCCTAGATTGTAGTGCTTTGTTTAGAATTGGTTGAAAAAGATCCTAGGATGATGAGCTCGACCCCTAGAGGCAAGGGAATGTGTTGGCTTGCCTATATTATGTATTCTCTTAGTCATTTTCAGGGTTGGACTCTTGGGAATAGCTTGACACTCTATTGTACATATCTTATCTGCATTTTTGGCAAAGGAAAGACCAGGGTTTTGCAGCACTATTTGGGATTCCTGTGGATTTATGTGTTGATGGTGTGTTTCTTTCAGTACTTGTAAGTTGTTTATGTGTACCGCTTTCCTTTTTTAATCTTCTGCAATTGAACAAATGAAGTGTTAAGGTAGAATCCATAAATTTGTTATGCTCTACCTTTAAATTTGTTTAATTTTCTATGCTTTCATCTGTTTAGAGAGAATCCTTGAAAGTTTCTTGCTCTCCTTAACCTCTCACCAGTCAGATCTATCCATTCAATCACTTTAAAGGCATCAAAACAATCGCCTATCTTGCCCCAAGTAGACCTCTGCAAAAGTTGTGCCTCATCCCCGCACCCAAAATTGTCTTTCCCTTGAATTCAACAAAACCTCAAAAAATCAATCTCAAAGTCCTTGTACTTCATACCTAGCCTAAAATTAGTCATCAATTTAGTCATCTCTAGCCTCATTGATTACTTTTTGCCGAGACTGACTCAGAGAGAGCCCTCTCCTGTCCTCGTAGGGCTAGCTACGAGGCTGAGCGTGGTTTGATGTAGCCTTGAGTTTTACCTTATTTCAGCCTAAGGTAGATTTGAGCGCTAACACATATCAAACATAAACTACTTAATAGATAAAGGAGTATCAAGCTAAATGCATAAATATTTAGACATTTATGGAAATTGAATATTAGATGTATATATTAATGAATAAAAAATGGAAGAATAAAAACATTGCCTTAATGTTGGAGACCTTCTTTTAGTGGATGTCCAAGTTCAATCCAAGAATCTTCAACCACTCCTTCTCCAAGTTATATGGGAACCATTTAGGCATAATCTCAGCATAGGAATGCACATAATCAATGACCAATCATTTGGCGATGGAAGTGATTTGATTTATAGGAAGGGGAAGGCAGTTAAGGATCGACAAAATAGGGAGGAAGGTCCACATATCAAGGGTAAGGCCCTTAAGACTAGAATCAAGAGCTCAAAATGGGAGAGCTCAATCATATCTCAACCAACAAAATTCATCTCGTTGTTTCTTAAAGTTTCTAGCATAAAAAGCTTCTCCTCCATCTCAACAAAACCTACCATAAGAGGTTCAATGTGGGATTTCATATCAACACCCGTGCTAGTAGTGATAGGTCAAAGAACTGCAGCCTTCCATTAACACAGAAAAGCAGTGGAGCAAAGAGTGATGGTCCTGAAATTTATGGTTTCAGTCAACCTTCTCCAGAATCGACTAAGGGTAGTTTTTCTTCTATTCTTCATGGATGTTTCAACATGTGTTTCATGATGAGTACACTTCACAGTTGTCAACATTTTGGCCCTTCGGTATGTGTAACAGGAAGTGAATAGGAGGTGTGACAAAATAATGTGTAACAAATTCCCCCTAAAGCATCAACTTGGCAAAACAGAGAGTGATGGGTGAAATGCTTTACAAGTCAAGGCAAGGACTAGAAAAACACTGTCAAGAGACCTACAAATCATGCATATACATAAACATATCTAACATCTCTTATATAAACATGCCTACCGATAGATGAATAGGAATCTAATAATACATGAATCCATGGCATTGGCACAACCATCCAAATAGAAGGGATCATGTGCATGGATACATAGTATGGAAAAAGCCATGTAAATAGAAAGGATCATATATATGGAACCACGATATGGTTATAGCCATCTGCATAATCATGAATAAATCACAACTCCACGCAACCTAGATTTTATCAGATGCAACCCAAGATCTTGAGCTCTGTCCCAATCTGATAAATTTACGAATTATAGCATGAGAATAGATGTGTCGAAGTCAAACATGATAGAATATGACCTAATTACTGGTCAATTATATAAACTATTAACAAGCATGAGAGAAACCACCAATAATGACAATGGCTCTCAAGGTACAATCAACACAATCCACAAGTGTGAATAATGAATATGAATTAGAGAACCCATGGAATCATTCGAAAGAAGGCCAATGATGTAAGTGTATCATCGAATGCGAAGAACTTTCCATTGAGGCATGGAAGCTCCAAGGTATTGGAAATGAGTTTCTAGATCATCTTACTGGATAATGAGTTAAAGTTGACATGAAGCCATTCGTAAAAGGAGGGCCATAATATCTCTCACATCATCGACACGGATGAAAGGATATAGTAGATTAGGTAGGTTTGATTGATGATTGTGGCAAAAAGTCATACAATGTATAAGCAGTAAAAAACTGTAGATAGGACTTCTCTTGAACATATCAGCCACACGACTCTAGAGTTTCAAAGAATTTGATTCAACATGGGATTAGAGTTCATGATGATGAAGTAGTATAATCAAATGAGAGGAAAAATGGATTTTCCAAACCCAAGAAGGCAAGTGATGAACTGAGGATAAGCCAAACCTGATATGAGCAATAGATAAGTGTTATGTTCAAGAGTTCCATGCTGTCTTTACACAAAAAACATGAGATGATCGCTTTCATTTCCCCCCGCTATTTATAGTGAGTACCCCATTATTTTCTAACTGTAAGCTTAAAGGGGATAGCATATGCTTGCCATATAAGTTCATCCTTCAGATGATTCCATCCTAGTAAGTTTAATGAGTCCTAGGAAGGAGAAACCCAATCTTGTCATGATGACAAATCTTGCATCGTTTAAGTTTTATCAGTCGAAAATAGGTGAAGTCAGGATATTTTTCATGTTTAGAGAGTTTGAAAAAGAGGTGAAGAAGAAAACCCCAAAGGTCACTTTTCGTAAATCATCTCTTGAATCTGAAAATGTAGAAAATGATATCCAATAGAACCTCTTAGCCATGTTTGACTAAGGTATTACTTTTTCGTACAATAGTCTATCTTAGGCTGGAAAAGGGTGAAACTTATAATGAGTAGACATCATTTCATTTACGTTAATGAGTTTGAAATGACAAGTACTTGGTGATGTTTTCATGTTTCGAGAGTGAGAAAAGAGCTTAAATATGACTCCAAGGGTTTGTTTTTTCATTTATTTTTTACGAGTATGAAAAGTGATAAAATAAAAATCGTTGAATCAGTCATAATTAATCACCATCACCATGTTTCAGTACCTATCAATGCACAAGTGAAACACACATTACCCATTTCGAGGAAAAATATTACAATATAAGTGGAATACGCCTTAATTTGGTAAAAATGTCATTTACTTATAAAATCTAAAAGAAGTAAATTAATTTTACCATTTTACCATTTTCCAAATCCGAGAGAATTTTACCCTATTTTACCTCAATCTTCAGGCGAGGAGTACAATAAATTTCAAACACCATTCGTCAAGCCATTCGTTGTAGGTAAGAGATCTGTGTCTTTGCTTCAATTTGGTTGTAATTTAATGCATTTCCATCCATATATTAGGTTGTAAGGAGGTGTTAGCCAAAATTTATGTCGATAGTTATCAGTTCCAGTTTTACCCATCAGACAAGCATTTCTCACCCTACGGTCAACTATGGCAGCATACTAAGAGCATAGAAAAATACATAGATAGATGTGCTAGCGTACAATTGTAAATCTTTTGGGGAATCCTCCATGTTTAATGATTTGTTTCCATAGAAAATCATGAAATGTTCTTTTATGGATGTTTTACAGATTAATGAACCAAAAATGGTGATCGAATGGAAAGAAATAGGACACAAAGCCGATGACCATCAAGAAACCCAAGATCCAAATTGTTTTACTACCCTTCGAGACTATGGGTTACTGAAATTCTTTTGGATTCCTAGAATTTGGAGCCAGGTAGAGTTACTACAACATTTGATTTGTTGGTGTGATGTGAATCACCAATTGTTCATGATTGGGGACCAAGAAATAGAAATAGATGTCGCAATCATTTATTTCATTAATGGTTTGTCTAGGAAGGGACAATGAATTTAGTTTTCTGATTCTCGCACTGGAGAGGAGAGCATGGATATGTGGATTGCGAGACATTTTCCAGGAACTTGAAAAACAGAGAGTGGGAAGATAGATACAAAGGCCATAACATTTATCCCACTATGTACAATCCTTCATACTATGGCCTAAATAGCTACGGCTCGGGATTTCCATGAAGAAACAAAGTCTCATTTCCAGTATGCCAATGATTGTCTAAGTCCAATGGTTTTCAATTGTTGTGAGGGATAGTTGTTTAATATGAAGAGCCAACTCATGAAGTGCAAGTTAGAAAAGCTGAAACAATTCAGCTATGGATCCATCCTGGTTACCTTCGTCTTAGAATGTGTGCCATTGTTTCGATATAAGTGGATAGAAGTGGATGCACCAGCGCCCAAAGATCCAGGGTTGATGCGGTCGGGTGGGTTGATACCTCGATAGGGAGGTGGTCAGCGAATGTCATTTCCGCTAACTTTTCTTGGATGGTTGCAACACTAGTTAATCATGGTAGATGATTGGGAATACACTGGAACATATTTATGAGGGGATCCAAACCTTTCACTTCCATGAGGCACACAGTGGATTGATGCAAACAAAAATCAATTTGAAGTTTATATATATATATATATATATGTGTGTACTAAGATTTGACACTTGCAATTTTTGCAGATGTTGGACCAGGGAGACCTTGAAGGGTTTCTACAATAGGTAGGTTTGTGGCACACCAAATAGAGGATGCTCCCTATGAGTATGGAGATGACCCCATTGTTGAGGTGGAACACAATGTGGAAGTCCTGATAAGGGGAATTCCATAATATGCATCGATTCATGAGGTGTCACCGTGATATCAGAGGCATAATATAGGGGTACCCACCAAACTGTGTTAGTTACTAAAACGAGTCATTAGAGCTATGTCATCCTTCCATGAGCACCATATGGGTGGATAACCCTCTCTAGTCTTTATTTTCCACACTTACGTAGGCTTGAGAAGCCATCTGTCTCAGAACACAGTTTTTGACATTTTGATGTAATAAAGCTTTTTCCAAACACACACACACGCACACTCTCTCTCTCTCTCTCTCTCTCTCTCTCTCTCTCTCCTCTCTCTCTCTCTCTCTCTCTATATATATATATATACATGTTTTCATGTTATGTTCATTGTGTGATGGTTTTTGTTTTACATATGTCGCAGATGTCTACCTAATACATAATTAGCCAATGTATCTATTTGTGTGTTCAAACGTCTTGGAATATGTTGATAAGTGATTTAATCAAAGTCTCATTCCAAAAGACGAAATCGCAAATACATTCTCAAAACTTGAGGGTTTCTAATTGAATATTGTCTATTAAGTTCTAGTACAATGAGATATGAACCAAGATTAATGACTAACTCTCTAATGCCAAGAGCAATGGCTTCTAACAAAATATTGATAATCACATTACATTCAGTAATGTCATTAGTAGTAGAAACTAAACATTTTTCTTGTAAATTCACTAACTCACCATTTGGGTCATATATTGCCCATGCGGCGGAAGATAAATTTTGTGTACTACGACAAGCTCCATCAGAAAAACTGACATAAAGATTCTATGAAATATGCAAACCAAGTAGAACAAATGTTAAGTAGAGGAAAACACATTTGCAAAAGCAAAAAAACACACCAAAACAAGCTACACGCTAATGAATAACACACTAATGTACAAAGTATTTACATGAAATCATGCATAATACTTCTTGAGGTAAAGCCATTGTCGGGGCTTAGCCAACTAATTTCCTTCATAGTCAACCAACTCATATGCACCTTTATGTAATACTCGTTTAAGAATATAAGGCCCATGCTACATTGGTTCAAATTTCCCAGGTCCCAATATATCATTGGCTTGATCATATAACAAGACCAAGTCATCTTTAGCAAAAACACAGGGAGTAACAATTTTATTATATTGTTCTTTAACTCATTTCTTCTGAGCTTCAATTACAAATGCAAAAATATGGCAATTTTCATCAAGCATTTCGAGGTCAATTAATTGTTCCTCCTCGAGTGAAGTGCCAGGGAGTAATTCGACAACTAGTTTTAATGAAGGAATCTCGCATTCAATCAGAAGGGTTGCCTCTAGACCATACACCAACTGAAAGGGTGTGAATCCAGTTGTTTTCTTAGCTACACTTCAATTTTGCCAAAAGCTAAAAATAACATAAGTTGCCAGATTTGTTTGTGCATCCCAACGTTACATTGGAGCATTAGAACCAAGACTTTTTTTACTACCTCAACTTGGTTGTTGGCCTGTGGATAGCAAGGAGTTGATTTGTCATGATGCAGGCTGAACTGAGTAGTAATTTTTGTCGTCATATTATTTTGAAAATAAGAGCCGTGGTTAGTGACGATGGCTTGAGGGACACCAAATCAAGCTATGGCATGATTAAAAAGGAATTGAGCTAAAGTTTTACCTTTGAAATCGTATGTGGGCATCGCCTCAGCCAATTTACTAAAATAATGTATGGCAATAATGATATAACCATGCTTCTTGACTGAGCGAGGGTTACATGGCATGAAAATAATACCCCATCTGGCAAAGGGTCTGACAGAAATAACTAGGTGTAAGGGTGTGGGTGGGGTGCACTATCTGTACTTATAAATCTGACAGGCATGACATTTTTGGACTGTTAAAATGTAATCTTTGAAGATCAAAGGCTAGAAATAACGACGCAAAGGATTTTTTGAGCCGTAGCATATCTCGACTTGTGACCTCCATAGGCCCAGAGTGACAGTCATTTAAGACTCTCTCAACTTCTTAAAGCATTAAACATTGATGAAGGATTGAATCAAAACCAACACAGTACAAAGTATCTCCAATAATTCGATAAGGTTGGGACAGATGTCAGATGTGTCGACATTTAGAATTGGAAAAATGCAGTCAAACATTTTGGGTCTGGACATAGGTAATACTATATCTATACCATGGATCGACAGTACTGATGAGGAAGAGAGTTTCGTTAGGAATCATCTCGTAGGATGCATTAGATGTTGTTGTAGAAGGAAAGTCACAAATTAACCAGGCAGAAACCAATGATTTCTTCGATCTAGATTTTAAAAATTCCCAATCCAATTATTGTAAGCTAAAAATCCATTTAGAATACTTGTCCCCCAACAACTAATGAGTCAGAATGTATGTCATGGGCTTGCAGTTAGAAATCAGAGTGGTTTTTTGTAAGAGAATATAATTTCGAAAGTGTAGAATGATGTGAAAAGCTGCTAAAGCCAATTTCTCGACATGGGAATTTTGAGTTTCAACATCGAAAATATTTCGACTCAAGTAATAAATCATGTGTTCATTTAAATCAAGATCATCTTAAACAACTAACATAGAAATAGTACTATATATCAATTCTTTCGAATGTGCCTTCAAAGCTGAATGTGCTCAAGAACCCTTCTCTTAAGGTATCCCATTCCGTGGTGCTGTGGCAGAGGTCCATTTCCAAATACCAATTCATAGGGATTATATCTAGAGTTTGATAGAATAAATAAACCCATTCTGGTTGCATCTTTGTTCCATACACTTTTGTCCATTTTGCGAGATGATCATGTGGACCATTCCTCCCATAATACTTCTCAGTTAATTGTACCTTAGGATGAAAAAATCGCATCCTCATCATCCTTTTGTAGTCACGCCACTCATCAAATTTGTCTTTGTGCATACCCCACCACCATGAAGGTGTAGTGCGCACTGCCAAATCTAGTGTCTGAAAGCGGTGATCCTTCGGAGCTTCTCTTTCAAAAGAATCCAAAAATTTATCTACATTAGTTAAACCATCGTAACAAGATAAGTTCCTAACCTCCAATGCAACACAACACAACGATCTACTCACCATATTGCATTGCAGTGTTGATAGTTCGTGGAGCTTGTTTTGCCAATGTTCCAACTCTTCACCAAAATCTGAGGTATAGGAACTTTCATGGTCCCATGAAATTCATCCATCAGTTGTCATATTAACCCAGTCTTGGTCCCGCACTGTTATTTTATAGATTTCATCCAAAACATCATCACTTTCCTCATAGTCGTGGATTGGTTCAGTATAGCGTGGTCCTTTTGTAGGGTCCAATGGTACTTCAACGCGAAGTGATTTACTTTCAAATGACATTTTCTACTTCTTCAAATGGATGACCCCATTCATGTTGATAACCTAATCAATTCCCAGGAGTGCGGGGTATGGATTTCTATCATCAACAATATCTATCACTTCAAAAAAATAAGCTACTGCACTCACACCTTCTATATCTATGGTAACTCCCTGTAATCGTCCCATAGGGACAATCTTCTACTGGTTCGCCATCCTCAGTTGAATCAGAGACCACTGCAGTGCAGGTAACCTCATTTTCTCCCAGGCCTGTTTAGGCAATACGTTCGCATCAGACCCCAAATCTAAAATTACTTGGTCCTTGTCATAGTCTCCTATTTGTGCAGTAAGCCTCATCTCGTGCCCTGTTCTTGCCTTATGCTTATCAATATTTCTGACTACACGAGATCCAAAAGGAGCATTACCCTTATAGTTACATTTATTTATCAACTTAGTCCTTTCACATCCTTGCTATCCCGCAGTAGTTTCATACAAGTCTCGAAGGAGGTGGTAAGCACAAAGGGGTCAACTGCTATAGGTGTGCTGGTGTTTGACAGTTTGTTCTAAATTCTTGAGGTAGAGGCTTCAATGAAGCTTTTCTTCAGTTCTGTGAATGTTTCCTTTCCACACTCCAGATCAAACCCAACCTCCTTTTCTAGAGCCTTGCGGACCCATCCACCTAGTTCATCCTATTTTCCCTTATTGTCACTAGTCGCGATCTCGCTTCGCAGCACGATATTCAAACTCATGTCCTCTTTGAGGGGCTCAGCCCTCATCATATGTAAGTTCTCAGTAGGATGTTGAGGTTGTACCTTCTTCTCATGCATCTTGGCCATTAGGACAGGACATTCTTTGATTGTGTGGTCAAACTAAGTGTAGTATTGACATCATAGGCGTGTCTAATTTGTACACTCCCACGCGTAGTGTCCTGATATTCCACAATTGTAACAAATGACCTATGCACGAACCCTACTAGGTCCTCCTCCTCCTCAACCTCATTTGCACCCCTGATATCCTCCACGCATTCCCCTAGCACCTTGATCCAGAGGCTAAGTTTCTACTTGCATTTGATATGTAGGAATCCTCTCAATCATTAATTCATAGCTTTGATAGTGGTGTTCATCATGGCCCATTGATTTGCAAAAATAGCAGAAAAATTGTTGTGGTGTCCGTTCAAACTTTTGCAGCAAAAGACAATTGTCTATTACATGTTTTTTGGCCACTTGACAAATGGCACACCATAGCGTGGGCCCTGCACTTGGTCATGTTGGAGCTTCCTACTTTAGGGGCAGAGGCCCCCCTCCTGTGATGTAATTCATGAAGACAGGGTAGTGATCTTTATGATGTCCCTAGTTTTTACACTTGAGACACCAAACTTCTTCCCACACCTCGAGCTAAGCTGCTTTTTCCTTTTTCAAGCTCTGCAACTCCAATCAGAGGTTCTAAAACTCTGCATGAATCCATTAAACTCCCAAAGAAGTGTCATGGATAGGTTTTTCATGCAATCTCATTGTGATTTCCAAGGCTTCTACCTCAGTTCTAATCTTTTGTTGTGATAAACCAATTCTTATGTGGGGTACGAGCGTAGTTATAAACCAATCACAGTGCTAGCCATATGTGAGATTCATATTAAATTCATGGATCCTGCACTTCAATCTTTGATCTAGCTCCCATGGTGTTTCACCAGGCCTCATCATGATTTCCTTAAATCCAATTATTGACTACGAGGTAGATTAGGCTTATCAAATTCATTGTTCAAAGCAGTCTGAGTGTCTACTAATGACACGAATGGATTAGCAGTGCAGTACTCAACATACCATGTTAGCGCGCGGTCTTCCAGAGAAATGACTAATTGTGCCTTCTTTATATTATCATATGTAATTTGTTGTGTTGTCCACACAACCTCCACAACAAACCAAAACTGATCCAGGTTCTCACTTCCTAAGCCCTTTGAAAACTGGAATCTTCAACGTATTCGACATGTTGATTAATGGTGGTACTGGTGGTACTGTGGGTGTGTTATAGAAATTTTTGGGCACTTTAAACCCAATCATAAATGTCTATAAACTAAGGGCTCCTAAGTCCCTAAAAGTTTTGCTTCACTGCCTAAAGGAACAAGGTCAGCTGATTACATCATCTCCTAGACGTTCTCCACTAAAACCTGCTCATAAATGGTCAAAACTGGACCATACTGAAAACCCAGTGCAGAGGGTGCGATGCATATCACCTTCTTAGTGTAAAGGGTGTGATGCATACTGAGTAGCTCCTCTGTAAGGTGCGATGGTCGGGAATGGACAAATGGCAGGGACAAATTGCGAGGTGGAAGATCATGGAATCTTCCAGAAGCTTCCCCTCTGACACTTGCCTCTCTGTTTTCGACCATGGATGAGTAAGAGATCATCATTCTCCAAGTGGAATCAGGAACTATCAGAGAGAGGACACTAATCAAGACCCCAGAAGATGACTTACCTCCCTACAATCATCTATATATGGATCCCTCATCACAGAGATCCAGAGGCTGGAATTTTATATCTTGTAGAGAAGTGTTGTTGGTTTTCTGGAGAAAATTCATAGTGTTGGGTGATCTAACCTTTACTTGAGGTGAAGAAGGGCTTTCTTGCTAGAGGATGATGCTGGGTCAAAACATATGGTTGTAATCCTCTTGCTCCTTTTGATCTTAATAAAGCTATTCAAGTTTTCCTCGATATTCTTGTATGTTTCATTATATATGAATTTGTATGGTTAACACACATCTGGTCCTGTGTTATTTATGAATATAGATCTTTGTTCTTCGATAGTAGTATGTTGTTGTGATTCCACAGGTGCTCTTTGAAGCTGGGCAGACAAAGAAGAAGTGGCAAATCTCTATCAGGAAGGAGATGAATCAAACAAGGAAATCAAGCACAAGACTAAGGTTGGTCTCCTTTCTTCCACTCTTACCTATTTTCATAAAGGAAAACGAAAGTAGACTTTGCTTGTTTGTTTCTAAGATAGCTACCAGTCTTAGTGGGAATAGTAGCATCAGAGTGGACACTATTCCCAGTAACAAAATGGTGACCATATTGGGGAGCGACTAGATTGTTTGTTAGCCTATCTTTGTTTCTTTTATAAACTTACAGACAGAGCCTGAAGCCAAGCCAGCTAGCCTTCGAACTGCATTTGTTATACAAATGCAAAGTAGATCAATGCTGCTTCAGTCTATCTTCGGGTTTTGTTTATGAATTAAACAATCGATCTGCAAACAGTCTAATTGCCCTAAGTGGTGGCTCTAGTAAACTCCTTAGATCAACCCTGTGATTTACATATACTAAACATCACTTACTCGGCCTAAATCCCTGAACTGAATTGCAAATTGTGAGTAAAACATCATTTAAAGTCTCACACTGGTACCATCGCACCCTGCCTTCAAGGCAGTCCGTATGCATCGCACTTCCTAAGTGCAGTAGGTGCGCTGCATACTGAATTCACTGTGTGACAGGTGCGATGCTCAGGGAAGGTTAACTTTACCTTTATACTTTGGTTTTTCCTCATTGTTTTCAGTCCTATTCAGGAGTTGTGTTGTCTGTGGTCAGTGTATCTCTGTGGAAACCCCCTTCTCTTACATTATTCTGCCTCCATAGTGCAAACAACTGTAAGTGTTTCTATGTATTGTGCGCCATTTTTAGTTCTCTTTTGCAAAGAAGTACCATAGTCGAACTGTCGTTTCTTGATCTGAAAGTGTCGTAGTTGTCATTTTCAGTCATAGAAGACAATCCCATTGTTCTTGATAGTCGATTATACAGTTACTGTTGTATATGATTTGAATTAGTAGTTTTTAAAGTGTCGAAAAGCAATTTTCATTTCGAAATCGCAAAGTGTCTCTCTTACCTTCACTTCATTTGGAAAAGAAATTTGTTGAGTATTGTCGCTTTGAAAATAATTCAGATTTGCACTTAGCTTTCTTGTCATCATTCATAAATTAAGAAGGTTGAAAACAAATACATGCACGTGCATTTGCATTTAGACTGCTTGGTTTGATTTAGGACAGTGCATTTAGCGTGTGCTCTGTGCTCTTTGTTGAAAGATTCTTATCTTTCTTTCCTTAGTAGTTAGGATTTTCATTGCCAAAAGAAGATTAAACCTTTGTTTATCATCTTAGACTACATTTTAGGAATTGTATACACATCACGCGGTGAACCTGAATGGAAAATTGTTAAGCAAGATCAACTTAAAATAAATTTAATGAATCTAACAACACTTTGGAACTTAATGCACAACATCTAGAGGTCTAGGCTAGAGACGTATTCCGGTGTCATAAAACCTGGTAACTATTGTTTTCATTGTTGGTTGGGTGATTCCTCCACTCTGAGATGGCAAGTTCCAGTACGGACTTTTGCTCCCATGTACCGTCGAGTATATATTCGGAGGCCACAATAGGCTGCATCCTTTATCCTTAGGAAGCCGTGTCTGCCGCCTTATCGATCACAATGCACTGAACACATCATTCAGGAAGATTGACTGCCGTACCGTAAAAAGTATTTTGTAGTTTTGTGATTGGTTTGGTAATCCCCTCTGCCTAGATCTCTAGAGAAGTCTATTTTTCTCCTTTTCAGACTCCTTAAAAGAAAAGGTCCTCTGAGCACTTGTCACTTCGGGCTCACTAAATATCGAAGGCAACTAGAGTCATCTTTTTTTTTTCCTTGACTCTTAAAAATTGAAGAAACAAGTTGTGTCAAAGTGTCTAAAATTTATTTTAATAAGAATAACATCACAAATTCCCTCGTTGGTCTTTAGGTTGAGAAAAATGGAGTCTACCAACCAAGGATTTCTCCTTGGAGGAAATCCTAGTCCTTTCTCCTCTTGGGGAGATGTTGGTGCACCCCATATGGCCACATTGTCACTTCCAGGGTTGACGATTTGTTTGCCCGTATGGCTCTTCTCTACCTCTGTCGTTCAGAATACCGTAATTCCTGAACAATCAAGTCAGCAACTAGATGCTACTAGAGTTACCCCCTAGCCTTGTACTTCGTCTGTTTCTCCTTCTCCTCCTTCCTCTTCGCTTGATAAATCTGGTAAGGCTAAATATCAAGTAACTGAGAAGAATAAGAAGCGGAAAGAGAAAAAAGAAAAGAAGAAGAAAGAACCAAAAGTGAAAGGGGGCAAAAATGCGTCGTCTAGCGAAAATCCTCACACTGCACCGTCTAAACCTAAATCTCCATGTGTCATTTGCAATGGAGACCACTATCACCGAGATTGTCCCTGCATCCCTCAGATCTTAAGGGACTGGTCTCCTCGTTTGGACAATCCGGTGTCATCAACCTCTGATGATCATGTTGAAAGCACACCATCAACCAGTGAAAGCGAAGTATCTGGACAAAAAAGGAATTGCAAATTTCCTTGTAAACTGTGTGAAGGTGATCACGTTGTTCACCATTGTCCCTTCCTAGACAAAGCTAAAAGAGTTTTGGATGACCATCCTACTTCATCGCTATGGCTCCCTCCTGGATATAAAAAACTCTTGCCAAGTCCCCCACTGGTTGAAAATCTGGCTGGCATGCTGTTGTGGTCGGCGGAAACGTCTATCATTGAAAACGAACCCTATGAATCCATACCAGACGAAAGTCAAAAGGTCGAGGCGACAGCTGACCCAATCTTGCCTTCAGAATGTTCATCTTCAAATGATACTGTCACAAAAGAGAAAGAGAACGACACCGTTCAAATTCTTTTCATAAACACAGACTTCGATGCACTTGGGGGCAGTATACCCATTCCTTTATCGCAGGAAGGAAGTTCATCAGAGTCATATCCAACCGTCTATTTGATCCCACCTCCAAGCAACCTAGTCGTGTCCTTCGACAGGAATCTGCTAGGAAGACCCCATATACCATCTAGTGTACCATTCCGAATCATTGTACAAGATTACAGAATGGTCATGGCTGGTACCATCATAGATGAAGGGGCTTTTATGAGTATCCTTTCCTCAACTGCTTGGAAAGTGCTTGGTTCGCCATTGCTTCTGCCTAAAATGAGAAATCTGACAGGCTTTGACAAAGGAACCAGTTGACCGTTAGGGATCCTTCCCAATGTGCCCATTACTTTGAGAAGGAAAAGCGTTCACATGAATGTAATGGTAGTCCAAGGACCCCTGGATTATAATATACTCCTTGGGCATGACTATATTTATTGCATAGGAGCCATGGTCTCCTCACTCTTTAGAGTAATGTGTTTTCCGCACGAAGGCAGAATGGTCAAGCTCGTAAACCAACTATCATTCCCCAGTTCACACATTGAAAATAGTTAAATGCCATCCCTAAATGGTATTTTCATGCAAGGAATGTCTCATCGATCTCCAGTCCGTCCACCTGATGAGCACGACTGATTCAGGAGGATATGACGGAAACCTAGGGGGCATGCACCCTGGTCTGTTTCGGCAAGAAAAACTTGGGTATAGAGTAGGTTTCTGCGGAGGATATATGACTAGTCTGACACACCTGTCGTCACAGGAAAATGGGATTAGGCTGGAATACGATTCCCTTGTCAAAGTTACATGAGTGGAGGCGACTGCACCACTCACCTTTGTCTATTTCGGTAGACATCACCAAGGAAGCATTTTGTCTACAACGCGAATGAAGAGCTTTCATGGTAACCTGAGAATTTTTCGCTATACCTGGGGGAATGCAAACCTCTTGTAAGCAAGCGAGAAATGACCAACTAATGTTAGCTCTATGATTTCGCTGACTTCAACCGCCTAGGTCGGGTGAGTGGTCTAATCGACCATTCATCTTTGCAGGGGCCACCTGGGCACCGGGAAAGTAAAGGTAAAAGTTTCCTACCTAGCCTTGGTAGTGATCTTGGTAGTTAAGTAGAGGGGTGTAGTTGGCAGTTCCTAGCTTGCATGCAAGAGGCTCTGGGGCAAAGCTTCAAAAGGTGCAATTCCCATAAAAAATGGCATCTTAGATTAGACATCCTTATTATATGACTAGCGAGTAGTGTTACCGCAGGGTTCAAGCTCGTTTAAAAATAAACTCGCCACGAGCAGTTTTAACGCGAAATTCAAGCTCGTTAAAAAATAAACATAAGAAATGAGCAAATGTTTCCCCCAGAGTTTAAGCTCATTAAAAAATGAACCAATTTTCCGGTAAATAACCATTGTGAATCATTATCATCAGCTTTTGAGCCTTGGTCGTGTTCTCATCATCACCTCCACTCTGTCTTTTAGCCGATCATTCACCTCCATTTGATTGTTTACCCTTTCGAGGAACATCTACAAAGAGTGATTCTATTAGCCATCCTTGTGACACTGTCGTGATTGGAAAATTCCAAACCTTACCTGGAATCTGCTGCTACCCGAAATCATCGCTCTTTCCTCAAAAAACGAGTCTCCTTTAAGCTCTTTTCAACTGACTCGTAAAATATGAAAAGATTGTCGAGCGATTAGCCTCTCTGGCTCGTTAAAGTCATTGGAAGTGCTATCCCTCCTCTAGATTTTAATCTTTTTGGACTTG